>VZUI01045401.1:0-85220 GCA_013401135.1 Cettia cetti | reverse complement strand
GGGCGGTGGCGGCCGCGTGAGCCGCTCTGCCCGGGCGCTGCTTCTTGTTGCGGCCGCCCATGACGCCCCTGCCGCCCTGCGCGCGCGCACATCCGGGTACCGCGCTCGGCCGCCTCCCATTGGCCGGCGCCCCCGACCACGCACGCGCGCGGGCCGCGCGGCCTGCGTCAGCTTTTAGCACATCGCCGCCTAGGGCCGAAGGGCTAGGTGTGCGCCCGGAGCGGCCTCACGGAAGGGTTCGGCATCGGCACCGAGATCCAGACCCGGAGAGAAATCGAGATAGGGGTCGAGCACAGGCCGTGTGGGGAGCTGCTGGTGCCAGGGCCGGCGGGAGTCTCCGTCGCCCCTCGTGGGGCGGGGTTGGAAGGGCCTCTCTCGCGCGAAGTGTGAGGCCCTGCGCGGGGCATTGTGGGATCGCGGCGGCTAAGATGGCGGAGGCCTTTGGGGATGAGCTCTTCAGCGTGTTCGAGGAGGACGCGGCCGCCGCTGCTTCTGGCGCCAAGAAGAGCAAAACGGGCCCGGCCGAGGGTGCCAGGAGGCCGGGGTAAGGGCGTTGAGCCGGGCTTGGGCAGCGGTACCGGGTATGGTCTGGCGGCGAGGTGAGGGATGTAACGGTGGACCCGGCTTCTGCCTGCGTGTTTTAGCTGCTAAACCCCCTCGGGACCTCGTGAATGTCTGTTTGAAGGGAGGGTACTAAGGGGATGCAGTAGGGCTCTTCTTAGTGGTGCCGAGCAATAAGACAAGAGGCCGAAAATGATGCACAGGAAGTTTCACCTGAACATGAGGAAGAACTTTTTAAGTGAGCGGGTAACGGCTCTGGAGCAGATTGCTCATGGTTTGTGTAGTCTCCCTTACTGGACTTATTTAAGTACCATCTGGATCCATTCCTGTGCAGTGTGCTCTAGGATGGTCCATGAGCAGGGAGGTTTGACCAGATGACCTGCTGTGGTTGCTTCCAACTTGACCCATTCTGTAATACTGTGACCCACTTTCCCAGGATCGCTGGCTCTAAAGCTGTCGCCAGCCCAGGCTCCGTGGCCGGTTGGGGATGGTGGGGGGTTGGTGGCCAGCTTATCTGGGAACTGGTTTGAAATTCCACGGCTGTTTTTGTGGGTGAAGTTACCTGCGTTGTTCCGCAAGTGCAGTAGGATCGCAATTGCCCATTAGGGTGCCTTGGTTGTTTGTTTTTTCCTGAAAATACAAAAATATGTAAGTAAAAGAGGTAAAATTTAAATTTCTTGTGTGTTTATGTTGCAGAAAACGATTGGAAGAAAAACCTTCAGTACCAGCAATAGTCAAGTCAAAAAGGGAAATTGAGATTGATAGTACTGAAAATGTTATTTTGGGGAAAAAACCCAAACTGGAAGATCTGTTATCAGAAGATGTTAAGTAAGTGCTTGGCTTAACGTGTAAAGTAGTCGTAGTAAGCTATCTTGGTTAGCCATGTGACTTTTGGGAACAGTTGATATAAAGCAGTTTTATAGTGGGTTTTTTTTGTAAAGATGAATTTGCACAAGTTTTATTTTCCATTATCTGTTAAAATGAGAATGTCCTGCCTTAGCAGTGATGAATGCTGGGTGTATTTAAAATAATAATGCACACCTGTAGGCATTTGCAGTAGAAAATGTTCATGAATTTTTAGTTGCTCATTTGAACCGGTATCTCGTGGTCAAATCGATTGATAGTTTAGCACAGAGCAGGAGATGAGCTGGAAGGACATGGGACGTGGCAGGCTTGCTGTGTGCAATGGTGTTGAAAGATATAGTTGGCTTGGGGTACAGGAAGAATAAATTGGTAATAAGACAAACAAGGCTTTTGAGGTATCTAAGGTGGTAACTGCATTGTCATTCACTGAAGTTTAATGTCAGATTTTCTGTGAGAAGCTCATGAGAGGACTTCTCAAAACACTGTAAACAAAAGGAAAGTGTATAGAAACAAAACAGAACCAGAGCCAAGGCTTTAAGTAATTTTAAGTAATTGTTAGTGGTATCAATAGAATGTATGCATCAGAAATTAACAGTTTCATGCATTGAGGCTCCAGTCCCTTCTCGTGGCCTGAGAGAAGGAACTGGTGAAGAGGGGCCTTGTCCTCAGGCAGGTGCTTGGGATGCTTCAAGCTGTGCTTACTGTCTCGACTAGTAGCAGGAGTACAGGTCGTGAATTTTGTTCATTGTATCTTGAAAAAAGTCCTCATTTAATCATAAAACTTTATGCATGTAAATGTGACCCAGGCGCTATGTTGTGGTGCAATTTTTGAGTCAATAGCTCAAGTAGATTTATACAGTAGCAAAATTTTAACTTACAAGTGGTAGTCCTGGTAGTAACCTCTGCAGCCTGTCCATGCCAAGGCTGCACATCCCTTTTTTTAATGTTGCAGTTAAAGTAGAGGTGAAATTCAACGTGTTCATGTTTATAAAAAGTAGGATTTTTGAATACTTTTTGGCAATCCTAACTCATCCTTTTTAGTCTGACAGATTTGATGCCTCAAGTAAAAGTCCAGTCTGTGGAAACTGTTGAAGGTTGCACACATGAGGTGAGTGCAGTGAAAAAGCACATGAAAAATATAAACTTGTTGCACCTAGTTGTGTGTATTGCTGCTGATATAACAGTGTTTTTTATTCTGCTTGCAGTTATTATATCAGAATTTTATAGGTCGGAAAAGGCCTTTGAGATAATTGAATCCAACCATTAACCCAGCATTGCCAAGTCCTCCCCTAAACCTTGTCCCAAAGTGCCACATTTACACGTCTTAAATGGCTTCAGGGACAATAACCACTTTCCAGGACAGCCTGGTCCAATGCTTGACAACTCTTTTCTGATGTCAAATCTCCCCATTCACTGTGCAAAGTCATTTCATATTCTCCTTTTGCTTTTTACCTCAGAGAAAAAACTGAGGTAAGGCAGGCATCCCCTCACCTGGGGATGCCTGCAGTTCTACTTAGAGTTGTTGTGGACCAAGGGCAGGGCCTGGGACTTGAACTTGCTGAATTTCACACCATTGGTCTTTGCCCATTGATCCAGTCTATCCTGATCCATCTGCAAAGCTTTCCTGCACTCCAGCAGATAGAGTATTTCATACTATGTTTAAGGTTGTGAAGAGTTTAAAGTCTGTATCTGACACTGGGCATGCACAAAATGCACTTAAAAATTAGTGGGATATCTTACCAGAAGGAGTTTCAATTGCACTTAAAATGAGTGATTCTCAAAGACTCAATGGTAATGTTGATAGGTTTCCATATTTGTAAGGTACCAAGTACATTTGAGAAGAAAAACTTAGTGGTTGGTAAAACAGGTTTCTGTTCATAGTGTAATCAGTGCGTTGAAGTATTTTGCCATTCTGGTTCAAGAATGAAAGACTCTTGTAAAGCTGATTACTGTTGAAAGATGTATTTTGGTAAATTAGGGGTTTTTATGTGCAAAGTAATAAAACTTATCCATTTTTAAATTGTGTTGATAGACATAAAAAATTCAAATATGAAAAATACAAACTATTAATGCTTTCTTAATGTTATCTTGAATTATCAAGACTCAAGAAAACACTGATGACTATCAGAATTTGTGTGAGAATCAAATATGCAAATTTTAACTTCCTCATACTGTTATTGTCTTTTTCTCTTCTGTGCTGTTTTCCAGAACTAACTCAAATTAATTAGGGTCACATTCAAGGACTCTGTATCATCAGACTTCTGTCTGATGGGTGCTAAAGCCTATGTGTGTGTACAGATTTTGTTTTTCTTGAGATGTCTGGTAAAGGTTTGCCATGACTTTATAACTGAAGAGAGCTTACATATTTAGAATGTATAAATATTAGATATTCACCAGGAACAGGAATGTTACCAATATAAATACAGTGTATTTGGAAAGGGAATGTTATCAATGTGAGCTCAGTAATTGCTTCGAACATCCACTGGCCAGAAGACGTGATTGTGTCTTGGTTAAAAAGCTGGTGTTCCAAGGTAGGTGAAGCTGTAATATCACACAAAAGACAGCAGGGATGTCAGAGAAGTGGGAGAAGCAGCACTGTTGAAGCAGGAGAATATAGAGATTGATTGAAAAAGTCAAGAGGAAGGAATGAACCCTTGACACAGGAGCTTGTAGAAAGAGTATAACAGAAATTCAAAATGGTTTTCATACACTTCACATTGCTAGAAATTTCACTGCTGTGGACAGGGAAATCTGCAACTGTTTTTATTTTAAATTTATTTTGTAGGTTGCGCTTCCAGCAAATGAAGAATTCACAGGTCTGAGGCCGAGAACTGGAAAAGCTGCAAAAGTATGTGGTAGATTCCATTTACTTTTCTTTTTGTACATGCTCTACATAGTAAGTGAGAGTAGAGGGAAAAATTATGTACTTTGTCAGTAATATCTGTAAAAGATAGTCTGGCATAAATAAAATTAATGTTTTTGTATTTGAAGTTTTGTAGAGAAAATGAGATGGATAGGGTGTTACGATATTGGTTCTTTCTGTAACGCAGGGGCAGCATTCTAGTTCTGTTCCTAAGCTGGTAAATTAGTGAAAATTCAGTCATAAGGGCAAGATTTTCATTTGCTAAGACAATAAGACATAAGCAAAGATCCTAGGTATAGGATGTAATTCTGTCTTAAACTTCTGTATTGGTTTTGCTTTTTTCCTTCTAGGAATATCCATTTATTCTTGATGCCTTCCAGAGAGAAGCTATTCTTTGTGTAGATAATAATCAGTCTGTGTTAGTGTCAGCTCACACATCAGCTGGTAAAACTGTCTGTGCTGAGTAAGTACTTTTCTAGCAGGCTCTAAGGAAAGAACAGTGTGATGTCCTGTCTGTCACTTTCTTGAAACATCAGTAGCTGTTGCATCCCAATTTCTTGATACAACATTCAGTCCATCAGTGTTAAAGTTGAATTGGCTACTCTTGAATATAAAAGTTACATCTTTGATCATTTAGTGGGTAGTAAAAGGCTTAATTTGTATTTAAGCATAGCTTTTATCTTTAAACTGTCAAGGTGTTACTGTATAGATTGAAGTTTCTTCATTACAAATTCCTGTAAATCTAGAAAAGATACCTTTGTTTTCTAGCCCCTGGCTAGAACTAGTAAGAAATATCCACTATGGTTTTTTTGCTTTGTTAGAAGCAGTGGTTTGATTTAGTCAGCAGCTTCCCTGTCAGGGTATGGTTCAGACAATAAAGTGCTGACCTGAAGTGAGAAGTGAAATGTATATGAAGCTATATTAGAGCAGGAGTTCAAGAAATAATAGTTTTGTTGTGACACAGTGACAGTTTTTAAATTGAACTACGTGTACAGGTATCCATAAAAATCCTCTAATTTGGTGTTTAAGGAATTCTCACTCTCCAAAGATGCACATGTAGTTATACTGAACTTAATAATCTGGATGTGAAATGCTAGCTGTATTAGAGCTTGGATTCAAATGCTTTGTATCATGCTCTTGGTTCTCTGAATTGCACACTTTATTTTGTTCTTAAGTGAAGTAATATGCTTTGTCTTCCTGACATCTGTTAATATGGATATTGTTTGAATACAGGTATGCAATTGCCCTGGCTTTGAGGGAGAAGCAGCGTGTGATATTTACAAGTCCAATTAAAGCTTTGAGCAATCAGAAGTACCGTGAGATGTATGAAGAATTTCAGGATGTTGGTTTGATGACTGGGGATGTCACCATTAATCCAACAGCTTCTTGTTTGGTAATGACAACTGAGGTAAGGTCAGATATTTAATTCTTGATCGGTGGGGTTTTTTTACCTTTTTTTATTGGGTAGGTCTAATTTGAAAAGACTAAAATGGCCTAGCTAGGGTAGAAAATGTTCTAAAGTTCATTTTGACTCATTTGAATGTTTCAACTTCTGGTTAATCTCTGAATTTATGCTTTTGAATTGTAGGTCAAGAACTTCTCATTCTGATGGGGAGAAAGTCAGAATTTAATTTCTTGAGTGCTCAATACCCTGAGTATTCTGTAAATGTGAAATGCTGAAAGTTAAATTTCGTAAATCCCATGGTCAGTATTTTGTTCTGGAAAGGCAAAATTGGGAGAAAAAAAATTATTGAAGGATAGTTGAGTGGTTCACAGTAGGTGCTAGAACTCCAGGAATATGTAGCTTTTCACTTTTGGTAACAAAATACTGTTTACAGAGTTTTGTTACTTTTCTGTTGTAGAAATGCAGCCATGAGTTGAAATTTTCCTCTTTTTGCCTTTACCTCAAAGGACAGGCATAACTTCAGTGGGGAAAGGTTAGAGAGATGGAATGATTAGACTTTTGACAAAAGATTTCCTCTTAATCACAGGGAGGTTATCTATGAGGATGAGGTAGAAGAGGGCTTGGCAGAAGTACATCTGTAACAATTACCTGCCAGTGGAAGCTTGGAGAAATTCGTTGTTTCATTCTTTCATGTTCCTTTCACAGAAACCAGTATTTCGAGGTAGTGAGATTGTTCGATTGGAATGAACTTGGAAAGCGTCTCAAAACCTATCTTTAAATGCTTTTATGTTTTGTGCAAAACATTATTTTATATATCTATGTAAATATGAACCAAAAATTCTGGCAATTTCTTACAGATACCATGTAACATGACTGTTGTTATTTTATGTGAAGGGACTCAACTTTTGCTTCCTTTTCTAGATCTTGAGAAGTATGCTTTACAGAGGTTCTGAGGTTATGCGTGAAGTCGCATGGGTTATTTTTGATGAAATTCACTACATGAGAGATACAGGTATCCTATATGTACTGTTTTTCTTTTCAAATCTTTAAATGTTTTACCCAAGAACAATTTATTTCTCTTTTGAAGAATTAAGTCTTATTTTCTCTTTTAAAATCTGTCATCTTTTTGTATAAATAATTCATAATTTGTTTCCCATATTTATATAAATATGTGTTGCAGTTTGTATTTTCTTCACCAAAGTAGAAAAACTTTGAGGGCCTTTAATATACCCCACTTGTGTAGAGGAGATTTGGGTTTTATTTTGTCTTATTTTGTTTCTAAGCATGCTGTTCTTTGGCTTCAGGGATTAGAAACATACTTTGATCCCATAAATTTCCCATATGTCTTTCCATTTTCAGAACGTGGTGTGGTTTGGGAAGAGACTATTATTTTGCTTCCTGATAATGTACACTATGTGTTCCTTTCTGCAACTATTCCAAATGCCCGTCAGTTTGCTGAATGGATCTGCCATCTTCACAAACAGGTTATATTTCTGATACACTGTACCTCTATGCTTGTCTTGTGGCGTAACTCTCTGTTTGGTTGATAACTGGACCTCTGAGTACTTTTTTAGTCATTTTATTGCATATAGGTGATAGTATTGATCACTCCTGGCATCTCTAGCTATATTCCTACTTTTGCAGGTATACTGGCTGTTAGCTTCTGAATGGCAACATTACAGCTGTTTCTTAATGTTTATTTTCCACAATTATTTAGGCACCTGCCTGATTTCAGAAAACATTCTAGGTTATGAAACATGGTGAACATACAGTGATTTTCTGAGGGCTGATAGACAAAAAGTTACTGGGTGAATTCAGCTGAGGAGCTCTGTAAAAGGGCATGTAGAAATCAAAAGAAAATCCTAAATCCATAGGAAATACTATATATGCTTGCAAGCAAGTGAGAAAAGTATTACCTAAGAAATCTGTTCTGTCCTGTAATCTTTAATTTTTAAATTCTATTTTATTTTTTTTTATAAGACATGCTTTTATAGGAAAGACTTTGTGAATTAGAACTGGGGAATTTGTTATCAGTAAGAGGTTGGTCCAATTTTAAAAATATCCTGGAGATTGTTTCCTATTTTGTTTGTGATGAGGGAGGTAAATATATGTAGGTATATAGATATATAAAGTATAAAAGATGTCTACTTGACTTTGTGTTGCAGACCATTAGATTGTGGGCTTGTTAAATGCAGATTTATATAATATTTAATGTTTTAAAGGAAGTGGGTTTTTTTTCCCTAAACAAGCCTTCTCCATGTATCAAAACCTTAAGTGCTCACTAAAGTCTACTGTGAGTCTTTCTTAGGTGTTTCTATAATACTTCAAGATTTTTTTACAAAATGAAAATTAACAGGTTTTCATTTGATTTTAGAAGATGTTAAGGTGTTAAGTTTGTCTAATAATACCGAAAGAAATACTGTCTATCTTTACTTTGTTTTCTTGAGAAAGAATTTTTTAGCTAGCTTGTGTTCTAAAACATTTGCAAATTTACATTTTCTTAAGCAATGCCATTAGTACAGAATCCGTATTCAGAAAAGAAAATTTGTCTTAGTTTCTGATAGCTTTACTTTCTGGTTTATACAAAGTTGTATTTTAATAGTAATGTACTGGATTTTCCATCAAGCAAGTGATATTACAATGCAATTATAAAATATTAATATTAATTCCTTCTTTATAGCCTTGCCATGTGATATTGCAATGCAATTATAAAATATTTATATTAATTCCTTCTTTATAGCCTTGCCATGTGATTTACACTGACTATCGACCCACTCCACTGCAGCATTATATATTTCCAGCAGGAGGAGATGGACTCCATCTGGTTGTTGATGAAAATGTAAGGAATGCTCAGTTTTTCTGAAAGATTGTTTTCCTCACTTAACAGTCTTGAGCTCTTGCAAAATTTGCATAGGCTGTATAACAGATGTTTTTGTTAAAATTAGGTACAAGTGAGTAATAGTTATTTCTGAATTGCTTTTAGAATTTTGGAGTCTTACGCAAGAATTTGGTTTTATTATTTAATGTTATGCAGTCAGCTGAGTAAATACTTCCCTGAAATGTCTTAAGTGCCCACATCCTTGCATGTTTTCTAAAGTGTATGCTGCTTTCTGTAAATCTGCAAAGTAGTTTATGTTGCTTGTACTGTTTATTGCTCAAAAGAAATTGTAGTGGCATGTAAATTTGACTTTAGTCAAGGGAGCAAAATATTTTCATTTCTTTAGGTGTTTTTTAACTAAAAACTTGTTTAAAATTTATCATGAGCTCACTCAGCTGTAGCTAATGCCATAAACAGTAGTTCTGCTCTTGAAGATAGGTCTTCATTGGGCTGTGTAGTTCTATGTGGGCCTTCCTAAAAGTCAGTTTTTGGTACTGTGTCGTTTAGCAGGTCTGGCATGGTGGGTAGTGTGGTGGATAGGGCAATGAGCAGTAACTTCAGAGACACACCAGTGCAATTTTGAGCTGTGACACTGACCTAGTAAGCTATTCTGATAGCTTATGCATTGTTTTTGTTGTTTTACCTGTGTTTATGTGGGTAATGGTACTGGCTGTGCAAAGTGCTAAGTATTTTTCAGTGGGCTTTGTAAGTAGCTATTTACTAAGGTTGTGTTTTACATCTAGGGAGATTTCAGAGAAGATAATTTTAATACAGCAATGCAAGTGCTTAGAGATGCAGGAGACTTGGCAAAAGGGGATCAGAAAGGCAGGAAAGGAGGAACAAAAGGTGAGTCTGAACCCATTCTAAGGTAATTTTTGGTATAAATTTTTTTCGAAGTTCTATGCAAGTTATGCTTGTGTCTCAATTCGTCCATAAGATAATTTTTGTTGTAAAATTTCATTTAAATTAATGTAATCTTTCTGCAGGTCCTTCAAATGTTTTTAAGATTGTGAAGATGATCATGGAAAGGAATTTCCAACCTGTGATTATTTTCAGCTTCAGTAAGAAAGACTGTGAAGCCTATGCACTTCAGATGACAAAGCTGGATTTCAATACAGGTACAAAAATCCAGTTGAATTTTATTCACAGATGCAGTTTGTTGTGAAATACTACTTTTCCTGTTGCACATTTTGTGTAAAAACAAAAGGAAAATACATACTGCTTTTTTTATTTACTATGATGGTACCTTAAGCTGTATTCAGTAGGAAGGTATTGGTGCACAGGGTACTCAGTCATCACAATGTCAAACTGTTCATCAATTTTAAACTCTTATTTCTTGCTCCACTATGCCGTTTATTGTATTAACAACACAAGGGTTCCTAGAAAATTCTGTCTGTAATGGGAGAAGACTGATCATAAAAAAGTATTTCCCAAAATTTTCATGTTAGGTTAATTAGAAAAACAGTATACTCTCAAGTCCAAACAACTGTATAACAAACCACTAGACTGTTCTTTCTCAACAGTGCAGTCCATTTTTCTTTATTTCCTTCTTCTCCTTGCTTTTCAAAGTAAAAACCAAAAGGTATAAAAAAAGGGTTTTTTTCATCTGGGACTGAGACCAAGCTTTGCAATTAAGTTGAAGCTCATTGCTTCTTGGAAATTTAAGGAGTTTTAACAAAAATAAGGAATGTGTTGTAAATCAATGTACTATTTTACGTTTGTGAGCTGTTCAGGGTTCTTGCCTGCTTACTTGCTCCAGTCTTTACACATTTTGGTTCAGTGTGGCAGAACAATGCAGGTGTTTGTCAGAAAATTTAAAGATATGTGTAAAAGCAGAGATGCATTTTCTTGTTTTCTTTAGGCTCACACCCTTGGATGTATATTCTTGATATTCATACTGCTTAGTGGAAAGGGTGTAAACTTTGAGAGTTAACAGGGAAGAGCCTCTTATGTCCATGCAGACAGGGAGTAGCAGGTGGAAGAGGAACAGGGGAGGCTTAGGAAATAGGCAGGGAGCACATAAGATTGATAAATCCTAAGCTTGGAAGTAGCTAAAGTTTGAACTATTCTGAAAGGCTGGTTCTAGTTTTCTTTGCCCTGATCATCTGCTTCTGGTTACCATCTAGGCTTATTGAAGTCTTTACTGCTTAACCCAGTGTGGGTGGTTTTGTGTAGACTTCAAAGTATTCCACTCAATTTTTATTGTACGATTTCCTAAATATTAGAATGTAGTATCACTTTATTTACATCTGGTATTAGCCTTCTGCATTTTGTAATAACTTAAAAATTGCCTTCTTAGATGAAGAAAAAAAAATGGTTGAAGAGGTCTTCAATAATGCAATTGATTGTCTCTCAGATGAAGACAAAAAGCTTCCTCAGGTGAGTGGAGATTGAAAAGGGTTCTTTTGAATAGAGTTGTATTGCTGCTATCCTGTTTTCTGCAACTTGTGAAGCTGTGAGTGTTTTGTAGAGGGTACAGATATTATAAAACTGGATAATCTCATGAATCTCCCCAGGTTTTAGTATATCCTGCATTGCTTCTTGCCATTATGAAGGAGGTGATAAGGATTCCTTCCAGTTGCAATTCCAGCAGATTATATATGTCAGAATTTACAGTGGAGTTTCTACCCCTTGTTTTATTTTTTCCAGTTATATTTTTGAGTAAACATAGGAGTTTATAAAGAGGTAGACATGGGTTAAAACAGACTGGAGATAGTCCAAGTGGGAGTGCACTTAGCAGTTACTGATTGCTGAGGATTTCAGAAAGTTGTATTGATGGATCTGCAATCTAATTTATTGTATAATGACCAAGCATAGTGATGTTTTCCCATCTTTACAGTGGAAAAATAATACAAGCTTCTAAGCAGAATATTACAGGATTGAAGGGGTAGCTACTTTATTTGGAATTGGGAGATAGTGAATTACGTGAACACTAAGAGCAGTGTAGAGGCTTTCCATACAATTTGTAGTAACAAATGCTAAAATTTGTTTGCTGTTTTTTTGTATGTTTCTTCCAGGTTGAACATGTGCTTCCCCTTCTGAAGCGAGGAATTGGTATTCATCACGGTGGTTTGCTTCCTATCTTAAAAGAAACCATAGAAATCCTTTTCTCAGAGGGCCTAATAAAGGTATTTTTCTTGTCCATCTGTAGTTTGTTGTGAATAATTGGCTGGTAATCTGAAAATCCAAGAAGTACTCCTTAGCTTAGGGTGCATGCTAGTATTACAATGGAGAACTACACAAGTGCAGCTGTAGTTTTAAATATTCCATATTTTATTCACAAGTATTTGAACTTACTGAAGTATTTTCTTCAACTATTTAATGTTATATCTTGCTCCCATAAATGACTGGGCATTTACCAAGTTGACTAAGGATAAATACTCAGAAAAATGTAACCTTGGGTGAAAGTTGTGGTGGTTTTTCTGGATAGCCAACTCCTATTTTCTTCTTGCAAACTTGAATGTTGAAATTTATTACTATTATTGATTAATATAATTTCCACTCCATTATGTTTCCTTTGGAGTCTTTCACGTGGTCCCATCTATTTAGTTTTCATGCTTTCCCAGGAAAAATAACGGAAAACAGAAAAATGGCTTTGGTCCAGTTTTTAAGTATTGAATATGCCTGTGTTCCCTGTATTGACTGCAAAGATATGTTAAATTCCAGAGAGGTTTTTGTAGCAATCTCTTACTATTTTCGTGTTTGCTTGAGATCCTTTTTTTTTTTTCTTGCTTAACTTCTGTCTGTTTATTTAGGCTTTATTTGCAACAGAGACTTTTGCAATGGGAATTAATATGCCCGCCAGAACTGTGCTGTTTACAAGTGCCAGTAAATTTGATGGCAAAGATTTCCGATGGGTAAGTAATAAAGATGTTCTGTCAAATAACTGAATTATTTAAACCTTGTTAGGATTAAATTTACTCTTGATGTGTTCACCTCAATGTAGTAGGAAATACTTTTTCTTTCAAAAATCTTTGTGTCTAATCCGTTTATAGCCAATACGCAAATTTCTGAAGACAGGGTTCCTCAGTTTATCTATCAGATTGTGTAATAGATACATCAGAAAGGAATCAAATACAGGTTAGCAGCAGACATTGTATTAGACTAGGACTTCTGCACACCTTTTCCAAAACAGTGAGACCCAGGTATTTTATTCTGTATCAGAGAACTCTGAAGAATAAATGGGCTTCGTATCCTATCATAATGATCATTAATTTTGACAGACTAAAGAAAAGAGGTAATTTACCTTGGAAAAATATTGTTTTCTTACAGCAGAACTTTTTTGCGTAATTATAAAATTTTAGACATTAAAACCAGGTACGTGTTTTACTTAAAAATGAAGTCTTGCAAATAATTGTGGCAAAGCTTTGTAAGAGCTGTGGCTCCCTATGCTTCAAAGGTGGGAAAATTGTGGGGACTTGACGTATGCGTTATGAAGTAAACATTTCTTCAATCTTAGTTTGGGCTGTTCAGTTCCACTATTCATTCTGATTGCATGTCTGTAAGATATATATAAGAATGGGTGTCCTTTGAGATAGCAGAAATGTGGAACTCCTGAAATTACTTAGCACAGTTTGCCTAAGTAGTTTTTGAAATCTGACCTGAAGTGAAACTTGAGGAGTTGTTGAGAATGCAGTTCCACAGATGACAGAACCCCTGTTATTTAACCTGCTGAGTTGTAGCTGCCTCTTGTCCATGTCCCAGTTCTTTTTAAACTCTTCCATTTCACAGTTAGGAGGCATAAAAATACTCCTTTTTCAAGTATCAGTATATTAATGTTACTCTTGAATAATTTGAATGAAATGATACATTGCTTCAAGATGGTGGGGAGGCATTATCAGTATGTTGAAGATCTGTTATTTCTCCACCGTGCTCAGCAACCTTCCATTATAAAAGACATTAGTAAAATGGTTTTCGTGCATATTAAAATGATGCACCATGATACATAGCTATAAGAGCATTAGTTAAATTTTACTGCTGACTTACATTATTCATGGATTTATATTGTTTCATGGTAATTATGACTAATGAAGTCAATCTGAATAACTCTTTGATAAATTAAATAACTCTTCTTTGTTAATTTTTATACATCATGTCACTTACTGTTCAATTGTAATTAGCACATTATGTGTTCTGCTATTTTCTTGATGTTTGTTAATTTCTTTTTCTCATTTTATTGTAGATATCCTCAGGTGAATACATTCAAATGTCAGGTCGTGCAGGACGCCGAGGTATGGATGACAGAGGAATAGTAATTCTTATGGTGGATGAAAAAATGAGTCCAACAATTGGCAAGCAGCTTTTGAAGGTAGGAGAGACATTATTTGGTTTCTATTCTACCAACAAGATTATGCTCACTTGAGTAATGTTATGTGGAAAATTATTCACCTTAGACAAGGAGATCTTGCAGGTAGCAGATGACAGCTCCTGAAAGTAGCTTTCAGTGAATTCTCATGGGAGTTTCTATTGTGAAACAAAGTCAGGATATAATATCATCCTTATTTGTACAAAAGTATTACTATCCTTTTATGTGTAAAAGGTCTATCAGGCAGAACAAGAACTCTATCCTGTTTTCCTAGTGAAAGCACCATTACTGCAATATTTTGTTTGTTTCTTGCTGACTGCCATCAGTTTAAGGATTATGGTGAACTAGGAAAAATTCATAAATTCTTGGTTCTTGGAGATGAACTAAAACTTTGTTAATAGACTGTCAGTGTGATAGACAAAATAGTAAGGTCATGAAAAATGAGGTGCATACAGTGAAGAGGAAGAATAAAGTGGCTGTCAGTGTGCTAAAATCTGCTATGGAGAAAAGATAATTCTTGCAGAAAATGTTGAAGTTTTGAAATTAAGAGGTTAAAAAAATCACTTGTGGTTGAGATCAGCATCAAATTACAGGACTTTCATAAACTGTAATTGGAGTTGTTGAGATTATCACACTAATTACCTCTTGCTTTATAATTTGGATATGAAATGTTGTACTCATTACATTTCTGTTTAGATTCCATGGCAAAAATAACCACAAAGAAATAGAATAATCTGTTGTCTGAGTTGCCTGTCTTAGGCTATGTACACTAATGGTGCACACACTCCAAAATTGAAAACTTGGGGAGTACTCTGCAGTCTGTTTAGGAGCTTGTGACCTTGGTGCAAATAGCAGGTCATTTGTTAAAACAGCATATATAGTATTACTAGGCTTAGTATAAGTTGTGGGGGTCATCTCAAGTCAGCATCAAGCTATTTAACAAAAGAATGTAGCTGTTGCTAAACAAAGAGGAGATGCCAATGTGGGTTTTTTGGGGAAAATTAAGAACAAGGGGAAAAGTACCTGCCTATGTGGTTGCTGCTAATTGATTCTTTGTTGTGTGTCTTGATCTGTCAGTGCTACCTCTTAATCCATAATATATCTGTAAGTAAGTACCTTACATGTACCTTTATACTTCAAGAAGGTAGTATTTACCTTCTTAAAGTCAGAATATTCATGAATGGTGCAGTATGGTTAACTAACCAGAAATCAGTAAAATAAATTTCAGAAATATTCATGGTATGGTAGCATTACGTTTTTTGTTAATTTGTTAGTCTTGACTGGATTTGTGTTTTCTCAGTGGAGTGTACATATATTTATTTCGTGATGTGCACTCTTAATGCATGCGTACATCTCTGACATGTATAAAGACTAAGTTGTTTAACTGGGTTTTTATGAGTTTTTAAGACTGTTTAGGAAAACAGATGTAATTTTGTGTCATACTTACTTTTAAAAAGGTTTTACATATTTCTACTTCTAGAGCAGGATATACAAAATAAGAAGCAAAAGAGAATCCTTATAAATTGTATTCTTTAAAAAGTCCCTGAAAAGATTAATTTATATGAAATAATTGTTAAAGAAAAGCTTAAAGCTTAAAGAAAAAATGGTATTTCAAGTATTTATCTTCATACCTTAAGAGAGTAACTTTTACTTACTTTATAAGCTCACCCATTCGAACGGTGGGGTTTTTTAAAGTTTGAAAAGTCAGTAGTTTAAGAACCATAGAACTTGATCTGAATGAATGAAGACAGAAAAAGAAGTAGTAGATCACTTACCTTCTTTTTAATACTACTTCTGGGGTTTTTGTCAAGATTTTAAGGAAATAGTAAACACCATTTCCTTCACTGAAATTATAAGACCTTTGGATTTTCCCCCTTTTGAATTATAAGGAAATAAATGGGAAAAATAATGCCTTTTGCGTTCTATTTCTTTCTTTCCTTACTTCTTCTCCGCTGATCTAAATGAATTGATGTATTTCATTAATTTTTGACACTACTTCCCTTGTGAGCAAAGATTGACTTTCAGATTTTTCTGAAAAAGATCAGAAGCAGCTAAAATGAAGGTATTGATGTTTCTGTAGCTTTTTTAACTATTTAGTGAATTGCTATAAAGGCAATAAAAGTAACCTTTTATGAAATTGGCAGTACAGCGCAAAAAACCCGCTTTATTTTACTTCTGAAATACAAAGTGTCTAGAGGAAATTCCATGTCAAGCAGGCCAAGGAAATCAATACAGACTAAAATTTCTACTATATGTACAATTTGTAGTCTTAATTGAGTATGTCTCAATTAGATTTTCCTTACTTACGGTATTTTTCGGTAGTAAGATTGTGGTCATGCTTAGTGGTAGCATTCTGCTTTCAGGACAAGCTAACGATTTGTAGGAAAAACTCCAGAAGAAATAAGTTAGCCTTATTGAGAATGAAAGAACATTTACACAGAACATTTTTGTCATAGCTCTTCAGCCCCAAGGGGTGTGTGATCCAAACCATTTCCTGAACACTAGAGCAAAACATCTAGGAATGGTGTTGTCAGCTGCCTCCGGCCGCGGTGGGTGAAGTGAGAGCCTTGAGCGTATTGGTAGGAGCAGCATTGCTGCAGCTGTGCTGCTTGGCTGTGGCACTGTTCATTGCAACATTGTGTACAGTACTTCAGACCTACGTTCAGCATTCCATTCTTAGATGGCCTCCTTACAAAGGAGTTTTGTAAATATTTTTTAAACTCAGAAATGTACATTTGTCTTCTGCAGTGCAACTAGGTTTCCTTGTTTATCCTTAGCATTTACTTGGCCACTGAATATTTAGTAAACTGGTGGCTTGGCATGAATCTGTAAACTTAAATGCTTACAAGACTATTGGGGCAGCTTTCTGAAGGTGGTAAATTGTAATTGTATGTTGGCATGATACTAAGAAGTATTTGATTGGAGGGTTTTGTGTTTCCTTACTTAAAATCTTCAGCTATATTGTGTTAGTTCAGGGAATGTCTTGATGCTAGATAGCCTTTGAAACCATTGCAGCATCTCTCCAGTTGGAATTTGGCCATGCTACAAGGATGTATTCCTACAGAGGGAGTTGAGTTACTCAGCCGTGGTAATTTGTTATGTCTCTAAAAGACAAAACCCTTGAGCATCCATTATGTTACCAGAATGGATGATTGTACTCTGAAAGAGAATGTGCTATGTAAGTAGATTTTTGAACTTTGAATTTGAGCCTATCAGTGCCCTGCATCAACTTACTCCATCACAGGAGATGATAGATGGACTGAAAAGTTCAAAGAAAATAGAATCGTCAAGGTTGGAAGAGACCCTTAAGATCACCAAGTCCAGCTGTCAACCCAGCATTTACCAGTGCAAGTCCTAAACCATATTACCCAGTGGCAGATCCAGACACCTCTGAAACATCTCCAGGGATGGTGACTCCACCACCTCCCTGGGCAACCTGTTCCAGTGCCTGACCACTCTAGCAATGAAAAAATTGTTTCTAATATCTAATCTGCATATGCCCTGTCTCAGTTTAAGGCCATTTACTTGGGTCTTCTCCCTGTAGGCACAGTAGAAGATACTGGACTCTATCTTACTAATAAGCTCCTTTCAGGCAGTTGTAGAGGGCAATGAGGATTCCCCTGAGCCTACACTTCTCCAGGATAAACACCCACAGCTTCCTCAGGTGTTCCTCAGAAGACATGATCTCTAGATGCTTCATGAGGCTTGTCCTTCTCTGGACACGGTCCAGCACTTTCAAGTCCTTTTTGAAGTGAGGGGCTCAGAGTGTGCACCTTCAGAGGGGACTCTGGAGAGTCTCAGAACCCTGAGGTGTGACCTCATGAATGCCAATCCTTCCCCCAGTCCTGCTGGCTGCACTATTTCTGATACAGGAATGCATTTGTCTGCCGAGGTAAAAAACACATTAATATGCTTTCTTGTCTTTTGCCTATGGAACATAAAATGCCCCAATGCCAAGATGTAGGAGATACTCCACTAGCTACTGCTTGTTCCTTGGCAGGGCCTTCATTTTATAGGGCTAGCTTTACTGGCCTTATTTGGCCTGTATGCTGCTATGAGAAGCCTCTTTGCATTTTATTTTAATTCTTAAATTCTTTTATTGTACCAGGCAAATGAGCATGACAGCAATTCAGACAGTTCAATAACTTCCTCTACAAACATCAGCTTAGCATGCCATCTTTATTACACTATGGTACTTTGGTTTCACTCAGAAGTTACTTCTGTGGAGGGGAAAAAAGCCTCAGGAGTTGAGAAATTTACCAAATCCTACATCAGAAGAGAAATACTTCAGCTGGAGGTTGGCCCTAATACTTGTTGGAAAAGACATTGCAAAATCTAAATAATAGATTGTCAGTAGTTGTTTGAGGTCAGTAAAATATTCTTCTAAAGTTTTGACATAGATGAGAATCACAATGAAACATGTATTTTGGATACTTTATAAAACATATTTAGATAAAAGTATTTTTAATGTAAAATAATAGTTTTTACTGTAAACTGCCTACCTTTTCTTATCCTTATGAAGCATGCATTGCAGGAATTTTCCAGGCTGATTCAGAAAGGTACTTCTAATCTTATTTTAAAAGCCCCTAAAGTCAACAAGATTCTAGCATGAAATCACAGAGATCAGGGAAATGGATAATCGAAGACCTTTGTGAACAGGGTCACAGTTCTTTATATAATTGTGCTAGCCAGCAGATGGAAGAGAACAGCAAATAGCTGTCCTGGCTGATGTTTGCCACCAAAATGTAGGAAGATGAAGTGCATCGAATGGTGTGTAAAATGGTTTGTGATTCTTGAATTTCACCTTAGGATTTTCAAGAGCCTGTAGGACTAAGCTAATGGGCTTTATTTATTAATTGTGGTTGCTGCTTTAATACCACAAAGTACTTCAAGTTTTATTTCAGTCTGTGGAAAGCAGTTTTCCTCCATATTTTTGGAAAATTTACTTTGCTAAACTCATGACTACAAATGTGAATGTATTTTGGCTGAGCTAGACTTTTTTCTTTGCCTTCTTTTTCTTAAAACAAAAAGGGTAGGTTTGAGATGGACAGATGACAAAATTACTTTTTAAAATTAATTTTTATTTTGACAATTTATAGAAGTACATAGTCTTTGCTAGAGCACACTTTTCTTTTAAGTTAAAACATAGTGCATATTTACTGAAATTTTAAAGTGTCATAAAATAAATACATCACTGTCCTGATAACTGTAGCAGCAAATGTCAGCTAGCATCTTCTTGAAGTTAGAGATACAATTTGCTTTTTCCAAAAAACTAGGAGAAGACCAGAACTTGGAGTTACCAGCCTGAAGTAAACCTAACGATGGCTACTATAATAGCCTACTGTATTAGAGAGGATAAAGGATTGAAAATTTCCATCATTCAGACCTAACTTGCTAAGGTGATATTTGCAGGCCGGAGAAACAGAGTTACATTGTTTTCAGCTCTCCTGTTACAACTGGAGCATTTGTTGAATCCCAGCCTGAGGTGTTTTCACCAGCAAAGCCTGCTGAAACACTATTTTGCCACCCACAGTGGCTTCTGTTTGTGCTGGTGTAACTGGTTTTGGGGCAAAGCAGCGAGCCAGACTGGTAATAAATTTGTGCTTAAAATAGCAGTTTACCATTGTCTGTTAAAAAGAGCCTCACAGAAGAGTTTTTTGATTGGTTTCGCAGTTATGCTGATGTAGGTCAGGGTAATTCTGCCATCAGTGTAACTGCATTGGGGTATTTTATATTTCTGAGAGCACTAAATATTCACGTGGTTATTTTATTACTGATACCGGAAAAAAGCATGTTGTTATTTCACAAGAGGTGTTTCTGTGTCTTCCAGACAGTCACTTGTGTTTTTTATTTAATGAGGGCTTTAATAGAAATTTGTAACGATGACTATTACTGACAGGTAAGTCTACTTGTTTTCCCCTTATGACAAAAAAAGGGGGAAATATCTTTTAATTATATTATCAGTTTGTTCTATACTTTGCTCTTTTTGCAAAGTGTTTTGTTATTTCCTTTCTGGAAAGTCATTGATTCAGTTTATTTCTGAAGCACTGATAAGCAAATAAAACTCTCACTGGGCCAAAATGGTGTAAATTATGTCCTATATTGTATCTAATTTCATCATTATGAAAGATACTTTATTGTTGGTTTGCAAATTAGTTAGTTTCAGACAGTATTTGCCATTTGATGTTCCCATGACAGGCTGGGAAGCAAGAAAGTTATGTGCAGAATTGTTACTCTCTCTTCATGGGAACAGATTTAAAAATGTAAATATTTTTCTCCTGCTGTAAGAGAGAGCAGAGGGAGTAACCCTTACCAAGTGTATGTCTTGCTCAACACTACATGCATTATGTAGCAAGGACAGCTCTCACATCTCCAGTTAGACAAGGCTTCCAAGTCTTAACAGTAACAATAATAATTTAAAAATACTGTTTGTATCAGTTCTATGCACTAATCTTCCTCATCCCAGTCTTTGTCTTTTTCATTTTTATGGGCAACAAATTGTCATACCAGTAAATATGGAATCCCCTCTTGGATTGTTTGTCAAGAAGAGGTTATGCTCTGAAATTATTGGCAGTTAAACAGGGAGCACTGTATAGCAGCTATGGTTTTCATAGTCTTGAATTTTTTTTTTTAGCTTTTGACTGAATTATTTCTGTAGTGAATTGTTTATGGTTACGTTCCTAATTTTTAACATTATCAGCTTAATCCAGTCATTCTTTGCATACGTCTGATAACCCCAATCTTGGAAAACTTGAAAAGCTACTTCTGTTAAGTTCACTTAAAATTTTTTGAGAAGTGGTTGCAAGTGCAAATGGGATCATTGATTCCTCAGAACTTTAGTTGTCAGATATATGATATATGCAGGCATTTCTCATATATCCAGGCAATTGTCATCCAGAGGGATGGAAAAGCTTGTAAAGATATGCTGCTTTCTAAAAACTATCCAGAAAAAAATTTCTTGTTGCAGTCTTGTTAAATTTTTGAGGTGAGGGAGACTGTCCTCTCTGAAGGAATGAGAGGCAGGACTACTTGCAGAAATGAGGCTAGAGAACTGGAATGGTAATTCTTCAACAGCAATAAGTCATGGACGCAGTGCATGTTAGAAAGTGACTTTTTGATGCCTATTCAAGGCAGTCTTTCTCATCAACTCTTTTTGCAGCTCAGATAAAGTCAGGCTTTGGCTTGATCTTCTGCACTGAGTGGTTGGTGGCTCTTCCTTTCTCTCCTGTGGAGCTTTTCTGCAGAGACAAGGGTGAGGCTTCCTCATAGGCTGAGAGATACTGAGGCAGATGATGGTGTAGCCTAGCTTGTTGAGGAGAAGGTTGAATTATTTTGACAGGAGGACCTCTGGTAGAGGATGAACTGATTGCTTCACAGTATTTTAAGTAAGTAAAGTAATCAATCTGGGAGCCAGTGGCAAAAGGGTTGAGCAGACAAAGAGGTTTCAAGAGGAGCAAACAATCATGGAGAGAATGTAAGTTAAAACTGATTTATGTCTTACTATATCTTGGCAATAAGCAAAATCCAGCATAGTTGAACACTTTATACTGTGAAGACCCTTTGAAAGTAAGTTAGGAAGGAAAAGCCTACCTTTTCCATTTTCCTGTCAGTAATCTGTACATCTTCCCTCCCCTTCTGTTATTTGCTTCTCTCCACCATATGTATCTGACAGGTGACTTTAAGTAAGCCCTAATTGTCTCTTCAGTAGAAATGACCATCTTTGGTATTTGCCATGAAAGGCTGATTGGCTACTCATGCCTTGACAGTACTTAGTATAAGAGAACAACTGTATTTTGGTATAAGGTTTCCTAATGCAGCTGCAAAATCTAGATGTTGCTGCTAAGTAAATGAAGCAAGGGCATAAAGATGATTGCACCCTGTTAGGTGTGAGTCTACTGATGGCCTTGTGTAGTAGCTAAAGACAAATGCATGCTACAGAACTTGCTGGCTCTGCTGAAGGCTGTGCTGTAATACAGTAGAGCTAGTGTGGTCATATTTCATTTGAAGAAGTAGCAATTTCACTTTTTAGACAAAACAAGCTTCTCAGAACTCTTGATTTCAAATGTACTGCTTAGAGAACACTGAGAAGACAGGAGTTTCAGCAACTTGGAGAAAAACATATTTATGAGATGATGAAACAGGAAAAATTCACCATTTTTGCCAAAACAAGATTTGTATTTTAACTACTGTGCTTTAATAGAATGATCACATTTTCAAATTATAAAATGCTGATCATGTGTTTAAAATAAAAAATGCCACATCAGCAACTGGCTCAAACATCGCCTTTCAAATAAGTCTGCTTATATAATCTCTGAAATAACTGGATTTTTTCTTTTGTTTTTAAATCACTCCTTCATAGTTGAACTCTGCCGATTTTAATAAAAGGTCTTTAAAGTGAATCTGCAGGAATTGTTTGGTCTTTCTTGGCATGTTCTGTGTATATATTATAGTTGTATGAAGTTCCTTGTTTTCTCATTTAATGATCACATTTAAGTGGGAGTGTGACACAGTTCTGTTCTTTGAAATAGTTTATAACCTTGCAAGCACATGATGAATGTCTTCCCTCCCAAGATGTCAGGAATGGAAATAGGATTTGTTATATAGTGTGATCAGAGCAGTCACACGGCAGCTTTTTGCCAGATCTCTAGTGCCTGTAGCCAGCTGGTGAGGGTATTCCAGCTTCTTTAGCTGATGCCTGACTAGAGCAGTGGACATTGCAGTAGGAAAGAATCTGACCACTGTTGGGTGACACTGGCGTAATTGCTGTGCCATCCTTTAGTAAATGCCATTCTTTAAATGGCATCTTTTGCTATAGAGAGACAAGTTTTTTAGGGAGTGATAATTTCTCTTTCCCAGAATGAATAATATATTTAGAAAAATGGAGAGGAGGTTGGTACATACATAATCCTTTTATCAAGTCTAAAAAAAAAGCTATGCTACGTGTTGGTTAGCATCAGCAACAGAAGTTCTGTCATCTTTATTTGATATATCACATCAGAGGCATCTGTAGAAACTCAAGCACCAAATCTCAACTGTTGATGTAATTAGTGACACATTTCTGTTAGTAGAAACCCATCTGTGGTGATTTCAGAACTGACGTTATTATTTTAAATACATATTTCATGATCTAATTTAAGAGGTACTTCTGCTATGAGATGCATCACTTGAGGTGAAAACCTAGATGTGTATTTATGATCCACTCAGAGATGGAGTCTAGAATGACTGAATGAGTAGTGATGGGAAGCAAAACATTAGAACATGATTTATCCAAAACTTGTTTTACATGTATTCATGCTGGTACTTTCATAGTATAAACATATGCTAAAGACTTTTCTGTAACAGCTGTGTTCTTTTCTGAAACAAAATAATCAAGATTCTAGTATTTGTAAGGTAATCTCATAAAGCTCTGCCTCACTTAAAGCAAATGAGGTTACAGTATTCTTAAATCTTGCACATCTGAAGGAGTTTTAGATTCAAACTGCCTCTAAGTCTAATATCAGTGCATCAATAGATGTCAGGATCTGAATTCCTGACAGTACCTTTAAAATTGAAAAAAAAAAGTGTGTATTGTAATATTGTCATTTAAAGTCTAGTACACTTAGCTTGATCTGGAAAACCACTGGATTTGAATTCATGCATTTGTGTATATAAATAAATCATCAGTTAATTTTTTTAATAGACAGTGACTTTTTTAGTTAGGTATGACAAGGAAATATCTCTGCTTATAGAGAAAAGCAAATAAATTAGTTGCAAGAAGATACAACTAGGTTTAGGTAAAGGATTTTTTGAGCTAAAAAATGGTGCAGAGTTGCATGTTTTCTAGTGTCAGCCTTTCTGAGCTTCTAAAATATCTGATAGAATATGTGGAACATCAATAATCATATTGTTGCATGAAAAATATATCTTGAAACATCCTTATTTTCTTATTATATTTTAATTATTTAAAATGTTTAATCATGACAAAATTTACTCATAGGCCTTCTTGAAATGACAATTCTTGTTTAGCAGATTTCTTGTATTTCATATAGACACTATTTTAAATGAATGAGAGGTACAAGACCGTTGCAAACTGTTGCCCATTGTCTTTTATTATACTTTCAGATTAGATTTCACTTGCCATTTTATTCCTTGTCATGTGTTGTTTAGTTTCAGACTTCTGGTACAATTAAGTCCAGCCTCTTTGAGTCTCTGGGAAATTCTGTTTTGCAAACACCAAAATTGCACTTGTTTTCTGTTTAGTAATTCACAAGAGTTTCATTTTTAAATATCCCTTTAACACTTAATTATGTTACATTGTTGGAGGGGGGTATATTGTCATAAGCATTTCAGGTATCAAGGAGTTACGATAATCCGTGTATGTACTTGTTAGCAACTTTGAGGGGATTTGTGAGATCTGAGGTGATTTTATAAAAAGCTTTTTGTTGCTGTTCTGCTGTATTCTGTCCAGGTGTCTGTTGCTTTTGTTTTCCACTCCTTTAGTTGCACACAAATTGTAATTTTCTTCTTTCTACTTTTATAACTGCTGAATTTCCCTTGTATCCTTTCTGGAGGACTGTCAGATACCTGTTCCTTTGATAGTGCTACTTGCATGAAAGGTTATGCACCACAATTGGGCAGTTTCATACTTCAGAAATGTTGGATCTCTCTCATCTGATTTCAGTGATTTGGTGTATCAGGATGACCTTCTGTGCTGACATTTAAATAAGAGGCAGTTTCTCAGGCTTGGGGAGGCTGTGTGTTGAGCTCTTCTAGATCTTCTTTGGACACTGTTTAAGTGTTTCATTTCTTCTTTGAATAACTGGTTGTTCTAGTACATATCAATTAAATGTTTGCTCCTTTATGATAACAAGGCTGTCCTCCTGGGTAGAACATAGTAACGCTCAATGATGAATCACACCAAAGATACATTTACTTAATTAAGTCCAGTACCCATTTTTGACAGAAGACAGTAGTAGACACTCTTAAAAAATAAGAATGGGTAAAGAAGGTAATGGTTTCCTGCAATGCTTTCTCAGTGTCTTGTCTTCTTAGGTTAGTCAAAGTACCTGTACATAGCACATTGTAAAAAAAAAAAAATTAACTTCGCATGGTGGGGATTGTAAGGAACGTGTGGAGGTATGGTGTCAGGGGCCCCTAGATGTGCCTGGGACCACATCTAGAGGAGAATTCACAACTTCTCTCAAGCTACCTGGAAATTACATCAATTTTGTAACGAGACATAATTTAAGTTAAAGAATTTATAGATTGCCTGTTTTTGAACAAAATTCCCTAGATACCAATGTAATCAGTAGGTCTTAAGACTTGCAAATGGGTTTTTTTAAGTGTTAAAATAATAGATTGCTTTAAATAGTTAAGTAACTACTACTTTAAAGTTAAAGTAGTGGAATGAATCCAAAGTGTAAACTACAGGAAACATCTAATTTTTTTAGCTAGAATTTTCATTCAAATATAATTTATAATATCCTAGCTGTGATAAGTATCTATACAGTACAAATACTTCCACATGTTCAGCATAATAAAATTGTTTAGGATTTTGCAATATATAATCTAAATTCAAGACAAGTTGTCCAATTCATCAGAGCAGCTCCTCATATGAAATACTCCATCATGATTTATCCAATGTGTTCTTATATGCTGCAATTAATACTTTTTTCATATGGAAAATGTTCTTGTATCTTTTTTAGGGTTCAGCTGATCCCTTAAACAGTGCATTCCACCTGACATACAACATGGTATTGAACTTACTTCGAGTTGAGGAAATTAACCCTGAATACATGCTAGAAAAATCATTTTATCAGTTCCAACATTACAGAACTATTCCAGAAATCGTGGAAAGTAAGTACTGCTGTGTGTTCTCATATCAGTAGGTATAATATATAGTGAGATTCAGCAGTTAGACTTTATTATGCTCACAGAAGTTTTTACCTGTGCAGTTTTTGTCTTCCCTGCCAACAGTTGCCACTGCACCATTTGTTGCTGTGTTATAGTTTCAGTAATTTCCGCTTGTTCTTAGAACCTATACTGTTATGCACTGTCATTTTATGAAGAGGGCTGTCATCTGTGAGTCAGACAATGGTTGTCACATTGCTAAACTATAGGGTGGGAAGAAGGAAAAACGATTTAAAAATTGCTGTGGATCATTTGAGTTGCACGGAAAAAAATCTTAGGGGATAGATGTCTTCCACCTTTTAATATCTCAATACAAGCTGTAAAAAGAATTTAAGCACACTGCATTCAGAGTAGAGTAGGTAAGAAATGTTTAATTATAATACATAGAAAAATTCAGAGAGATCTGGGACATTACTTGCACTCCACCAAGTAACTGCATTTTGAGCCACGATCCTTGCATAGTGAGTTTTCCTGAGCTAAAGTCAGGAAAGTCAGTGTCTGGAGATTTCAGCCAAAGTTTGAGAGTGAGGCTTCTTTCAAAACTTAATCCAGAAGAATCATAAGAACATGAGAGGTAATTATGGTTATTGAGCAGTTCATCTGTTTGTTTGTTAATTGAATTTTAAGAGAGTAAGTGTATGTGTACAAGTAGCTTTGACAGTCATGCAGAGGGACAGTTTCAGTTACCTTTCTGTTGGTTTGCCTGTGTAGTAGCAGTTAAATACAGTATTTATTTCCTTCCTTTAATTTCCCTGTTCCACTTAGCATGGCTAGATCTTTATTATGGCATTCCAGCATTGCTGCTTAAATAGAAAAATGGAGCTGAAGAACATTTTTCATAGTTCAGTTTGGGCACCATCCTGCGCATTATTGTAGTCACTTCAGCTGTAACTAAAAACACGAAGGAGAGAATGGGCTACTTAGACTAAGGAAGAAAGTATGCTGTTAGTATGAATGGATGGCTTATTTCTTTTAAAAGTTGGCAGATGAAAGTAAAGAGCACTTCCCTGTGTTGTCTGTCAAGTCCCAATGAAGTGGGACCGCTTCCACGCCACTTATGACTCTTCAAAAACAGCATGCCAGGAGGATGAGTTGGTAGAAAGGAAAGAGAAATTTTTTATAATCTGTTCTTTATTTTTGTTTGCTGGTGGTAATACCAGAATGAGAAGATGAATCATACTGCTTAGAATAAAAATTGATTTGCCTAAATAAGGTATAAAAATACAGGAGGAAGAAAATACTGATTTTCAACTGATAACTCAGAGCCTAAAACAAGTTAGGAGGAACATATTCTAACACCCCTCTTGTCGAAACACATATTTCTAGAAGATATCTTTGAGCAATCTTATTTTTGCAGGAGGAATTAAAAAGCAGTGGTAAGCATTGAATACCTTTCTACCAAATCATTGCAAGTTTTAATGTGACCTCTGTGCAAAGTTAGATCAGTAATTCCTGGATAATTGGGTGTTGAGCCTTTTTGAATTGCTCAAGTTTGTTTATTTTAAGAAAATAGGACTGCTGTTTAATTTTCTATAAATATAATTCAGTGGACAAATTTACAGATTTCTAGCTTTCCAGAGAGCGGGTTATTTTAAGTAAAAAATTAATACTAGAAGCAATCACAAAATATTAGTCATGGAGATCTGAAAGTGGAACAGTGATTCCTCAGTCTCTGTGAAGCTATTAATTTCCATGAGATTTTACTTTTCATTATAGGAGTCAATAATTTGGAAGCACAGTACAACAAAATTGTCATTCCCAATGAAGAAAATGTGGTGATATACTACAGAATCCGCCAGCAGCTTGCAAAACTGGGTAAAGATATTGAAGAGTATATTCACAAACCAAAGTACTGCTTGCCATTTCTACAGCCAGGAAGACTGGTAAAGGTAGTTTGATTTTTCTTTTTGCTTTGTTTTTCATTTCTGCCTGTTTGTGCAATTTGTAGGTTTCATTGTGTATGCCAGTTTACCATCTTGAAAAATTACATTCCTTACACTAAGCACCAGTTTTGACTTGTGTTTCTTTGCTAAGCATTCATAATGCATTAAAAGAAATACTATTTCTTGATGAATAGTAGTCGATGACTGCTGTTGTAAATACCAAAAATACAAAAAGTTGTGCTTGCTAGGATGTTATTATATATGTTACATTATAATATCCTGTAATATTTCCAGGTGAAGAATGAAGGTGATGACTACGGATGGGGTGTGGTCGTTAATTTCTCTAAGAAATCAAATGTTAAGGTAAAATGCACATTTTCTCCATTTCCTAAATACATCCCTCTCTGGTTTTTCTGAAAATAAGACAAAACTTCTATTCCTTTATAGTTGTCCAAGGCAAAAAATTTCCTTTTACTCCAAATTTACAAAAAGCTCTGAATTTGCTGAAGTGAAAGTGTAAAGAAATAAAACTATAGAAGATGGAGAAAACTCCAAGTCTTGTGTTCCGTTTTTAACTTCTAACATATTTGTGGAGGAAGTGTTTGCTTTTACATAGCACTGAAAATGTTTCAAACTAAGTTGTATCTGAGACATTGCCAGGGCTAATTTAAGCTGTTGGTGAGAAAGATGCTGTGTTGTTTTCTCTCAGAAAATCTATAGATGCCCTTAGTGAAGGCTGATAACAGTGGGAGACTGACACTTAGCTCTATGAAGTTATCTTAAACTGGCAAATTGTGCCTTGAGTCATAAATTAGTGTGTGAGACATGGAATTACTTGTCCTCCAAGAAATTGCTATAGAGTTGGAAAATTAAAATACAAAGAGAGCAAAACAATAGAAATGGATTTGAGAACATTTGGAAAAAAAGAAAGAGGGCAGTGATGCAATAGAAGCCAGACTTTCAGAAATGCATTTTCATAGTTGGTCTCTGCATAACCCTTAGATGATGTGTTGGTCTCCCTTTTCAGAAATGTTTTGACCAGCCACTCTGCTCTGTAAATGAAAACCTAAGTTAAAACCATATTTTTATGTGATATCATTTTTGCTATAATTTTATCAGGAGAGCATTGGCTTTATTTGCTAGGTCTAAATGCAAAATTGTCTTCTTTAAGTTCC
The DNA here is from genome assembly GCA_013401135.1 of Cettia cetti. NCBI lineage: Eukaryota > Metazoa > Chordata > Aves > Passeriformes > Sylviidae > Cettia > Cettia cetti. Next base: position 56,397 of record VZUI01045401.1, on the reverse strand, counting down.
GGTGGTGCCTGTTCATTGGGGCAGCTTGTGGTGCTTTTCTAATATATATTCATTAAAGAGGAAAGGAGAAAAATGTGTTCATACAAAACTTATTAAAAGAGGTTTTGTTTTGTTTTCCATCTTCCTTTTGAAAGTAGTTTTTCTTTCTTTTTTCGAGTTGAAAACCTGAGCCATCACTGCTGTTGCTTAAATCTTTGCTTGTAGATTGCTTTTCTCATAGAGACACACAAGTAATAAAACAGATTGCCCCTAGTCCCAGCTCTCTCTGTAAAATTGCCAACTTCTGTGTCATTTGGGGGTAGTACTTCTATTTGTACTTTATTCATATGTGTATTTGCCTTCCCTATTTGACTTGTCTCAACTGTTGTATAAACCTTTGGGTTTGACTGTTAGCTTTGAAATTATCGTCTGTTTTGCAAGAGATGAATGTCACTTCAGCAGTGCTTTTTTCATTAAGTCATTCTAGCATCTGGGTTGAATTTTTCCTTCTGGGTGTGTGGAAAGATTGACAATAGGTGCTGGAAATTAAGGAACAAACTTAAAGCTATGTAACTTTTAAAGTCAGTATGAAAAGACCAGTTTCTATGAAGTTGTTGTTTACCCATATTAGTGTCTATTCAATGCATTTTTTTGTCCTGAGACACAGATGTCATTCCCGATTACTATTTAAAGTATACAAGTATACTTACTTAGTACTGGAAAATATTACTTATGCATTATCTTTAAATCTTCATCCACTTCTTAAGTTCTTTGGGTTTGATTTAGGAATTATGTTGAATTCAGTCTGTATTACAAGTTTAGTTACAAACTTTTCTTTGCTATGTCATAATCTCTAATTAAATCCCTTTTCTAATGAGAAATCTATGTCATTAATAATGAATTTAGGGTTATAGTATATATGTATTTTACATAATACTCCTTACTCTTTGCACTGTGAAAGCAAATGCATAAGTCATGTCAGTTATGTTTGGTATTAATTATGTATAGATGCTTTTCCATTGTAATTTCACAAATCAGTGTTCCACAAAACTGTCAATGCAAATAGCTCTACTGTTCAGAATAGAATTTATCACAAGCAGGGGTGCTTGCTATACATTCTGCATTATAGTAAGCAGCAAAATAACTGTGTCCTTTTGAATTCATAAAAAACCCAAATATTTTTGAGTGAGAAACTTCATTTTAACTACTTTGTGCCAGCAGTAAGCTAGTGATAGTGTTGCGCTGTTGATAGCTGCTATTATCTGATCCCTGATTCTAGACATGAAATTTTTGTCTCTTAGAAATTATTGATACCAAAATTTGAGATGCTGCAATTCTGTCTTTCCTGTTTAGATTATTATAATCCTTGTATAGTTACAATGTTTACTACATAAACTTATCCCTTAGGGCTGTGTCACAGTCACTGAATTTTCAGTAAGTTTGATGTTACTAGTCTGGGACTTTGAATTTTCTACTTGTGCTATCCTTTTTGGTTCCTGGGCATGATCATCTTATTTACTTTGTTTTGTTTCCAGACTCTTGAAGTAAGAGATGTTTCAGGGCAAATCTAAAATCTTAAGAATTCAACTAATCCTGCAGTATTCTGCAGAAAAGGGCTTAATTTTGTCCTTGAAACATGTGAATTGATGCAGCATGAACTAAAAAATCATTTAAACTTGATATGACAGAGAAGTCTGTGACTAACAAGCATTTTAAGGATTCTAGTCTTCTTTTATTCTTGCATATAGAAACACCTTTGTTGCTGTTTAAGGGTTTAGTACTTACACTGTTGTAGGAAACCCATGGAAGGAAATAGTACACATTGAAAAAGCAGTTGTAGATTGAGTCACATCTAGTCAGCATTGTTTAAAAGCTGTTGGTGTATGTAAACTTAAAGAGAGTAATATTAGCAGCAGATGTAAATGATTTTTATACTCCTGCTTTATTAATAAGTTTACAATAGAATCATAAGTAGAAATATTTTTCCTCTCGTAATTTTCAAGACATCCCCAATTCTAGTATTTTCTGTAACACACTTGTGCAGCTATGAGTTTAGTCTCTTACTTCGTTCTAGTCAGCATTATGCCTTCCCTGATTTGGCTGGATACTCATCTGGTACATGTGGGTATTTTAAAATTCTAATTCAGAGAGTGGCAGTGGTGTGGATCTCCTACATTGCTGTGAGTGCTTTCTGCAAATGTAGGAAACAATTCAGAGGAATAGTTCCTTCCTCAGCAAGTAATTGGCATTTCTTTAAGAAATAATTTAAGAAATAATTTATCTTGTACAAAAGGATCACCCTGTTTTTCTCTTTAGTTTATGAAGGCTGTTTCTCATAGTTCTGAGAATCTTAAAAATGCTAGTTGGCAAGCAGGGAAATAATATAGGATGTTGTATATTTGTAATGAAAAATAGTGCCCAGTAAAAATGAACTGAGTTAAGAAGAGATTTTGAAAATAATGTTTTCTTTTTCTCTTGTATTTTGAAGCAGAAAGCTTACACATGGTATTTTAAAAGATGTCTGCCTTTTTTGTTAGGCCTATAACTTAGTTCTGTTCGAAGTCCTAAAAATATTTGTTTGTAGTAGGAGTGTATTTGAGCAACCCTAGTGCATATTGATTCAGTCAAATAACATTTCCGGCCTTTTTTAAAGCAGTGTGTGTAAAGAAGATTATGGCCTTGTGTACAGTAGTCTTTAATCACCACATCTACATGTTTTGTTCTTTAAATCAATGTCAGATGTTACAGGGGCAGTTTGGGGTGGGTAAAGATGCAGCCTGCAAGACGCAGCTTTCCACTTGCCACAGATACAGGCTGTTATGCTTGAAAGATTTTTCTGTGGTCTTTGTTGTGCATGAAAACTTGAACCTGCAAACCTGCGAATGACAGGTCCCCCTAAATAATGGGCTGGGTTTGGGTTTTTTTTCAAATGCAAAGTTCAGTACTGTTAGCATGATGCAAATATGCATTATAGTTTTAAAACATATTTGCTTACTTCAAATGAATTACATGTAGAAGACAATGCAGTTGCACCTAAAGTTTCAAGCAGACTTTGGGCTGCTCTGGCAAGGGAGGATGGGGAGGGTAATTTTTTCAAGTGCTTATTTGTGGGAGGGATCTTCCAATCAGTTCACCAGAGTGTGGGTTTTCAGAATGTACTGCAGCACTGAGCTGATACTCTGCAAGAGACATTAGCTCATTTCATACCTTTAATGTTGGAGAAATTGTGTGGGTTTTATTAATTCCTGTATTTTAATAATAATGTATTTTAATAATGTATTTTAAAATAACTACTACAGACCTGCTATTCTTCTGTACTCTCAACAGCCAAATTCCGGTGAATTGGACCCATTGTATGTAGTTGAAGTGCTCCTGCACTGCAGCAAAGACAGTTTGAAAAATTCTGCTACTGAGTCTGCAAAGCCAGCCAGACCTGATGAGAGAGGAGAGATGCAGGTTTGTTACATGTGTTTATTCTCTGTAGTTCCTTATAAACTTTCCCAAATCTTCATTTCCAAGCCATTTGCAAACTATGATAAAAGAGGGACCTGATGTATTAGAGAAAGAATCTGTGCACCTAACTCTGCCTTCTTTTACTACATTTTTACAGATGCTTTTTGACAGATGCTTTCTTTTAGCAGAATCCAGTCTTTGGGAACAGAATTCCTTTTTTTATTTCTTAAAATTATTAAAGCTGGAGAAGATTTTCAAGATCATTGAGTCCAGCCCTTGAACACCAGTGTGACACCTAAATCGCAGCACAAAGTGCCAAATCCATTTGTTCGTTGAACACTTTCAGGGATGGTGACTCCACTGCCTCTGGACAGCTTTGCAAAACACTCATTCTAAAGTTCAATTGAAAATTTTTTCAGTGAAAATATTTGCATTGTTGAAAATTTTCAATTTGAAACCCTATATCAAGATGATTACAATTTTCAGATCAGAGGCAGTTTGTCTGCAGGTTTTTTTCTCAGAAAATTCTTTTAAACCTTGGAGTTTAATGCAGTATTGATTCTTCATGGTGTCACGATGGTTTTCATACTTAGGAAGATGTATTTTTCTGGCTTGATGTTCTCTGCTAGTAGCATTCTTAGTTAAGTATGGGACAATACTTTGTCTGGTTTGGATCAGAAGAGGTATTCCAGCAGGTGAGACTCAAGGTATTAGAAAAGCTGTTTCGTTTTCAGTTGTAGTCTTTCCCCAGATGTAACTGTATTCAGAATTTTCCCATTTGGACAATTACTTTTCTTCTTTATGAATACTTCAGGTAATTGGCCACATTTTCCTGCTTTCTGACACTCCTTTACCCACTACTGCATCCTTGAGCACTAGGTTTTCCTTTTCCCTTGATAAAGTTTTTTATGGACCAGTAACAAGAGGTATCTTTTTTACTGATTTATGAGTTACTACATTCTTTTTGATAGGTTGTTCCTGTTTTGGTGCATCTTGTCTCAGCTATCAGCAGTGTCCGACTCTACATTCCGAAAGACCTGAGGCCGGTTGATAACAGGCAAAGTGTGTTAAAATCTGTACTGGTAAGTTCCACTCTACTCCAATTTGTGAGGTACTCTTAAATCCAAGGCAACTTGTTCTAAAGAAATTGTGTAACATTTCTGTCACATCTTCAGCCCTACTCTTTTAAGGGGTTGGAAGTCACAATGTATGTGAATTGTTTCTCCTTGTCAAGTCCTTTTAAACTGATTTTGAAAACTGCCGAAACATCGCATAACTTACATTACAGCATCCTCTGTCTCTATAGTTATGCCGGCACATTTGTAGTTTATTTTACTTTTACTAATCTTAAAAAAAAATCTTTTTTCATCATTTTAGGAAGTACAGAAACGGTTTCCTGATGGAGTACCCTTACTAGACCCTATTGATGACATGGGCATCAAGGACCAGGGGTTGAAAAAAGTAATCCAAAAAATAGAGGCATTTGAGCATAGGATGTATTCACATCCTCTTCATAATGATCCAAACTTGGAAACCATATACAAACTCTGTGAAAAAAAAGCACAGGTAAAGATACAGACCAAATTACTTTGTGTTTAGCTGCAGAGTGGGGAGGGAATTTGTCTTCTTACTTGCTTTTCTTATTTGCAAAGCCCAAATAAACCCTTTTAAAATTATTGAATCTCACTAACAAAATGACTGTGTTGGTGGTAGGCCCTTCATTGGTACAGATGGAAAGTATATCTGAAAACTTAAGAGGAAGTTTTCTGGAATTAAAAGGTTACAGGGGTCTTTTTCACTGAATAGACATAGCACTGTGCAGCACAGGAAAAGTCTTCGTAGATAATTTTAATTGATAATTTTTAATATACTTGTGCATACCTAAGTTGAATTGATTGGGGCTTACTAGCTTGAGGAGTGTACCAGAGAAATCATTGTGCTGCTGCTTCCTAAGCAGACTCTTAGCCTGGAAGCATTGCACTTACTTATTTTGTATAGAGTTGTACCCTCTTGGACTGAAATCAGTTGCGTATGAAACCAGCTCTCATCTTCCTCTGCTGCTTGAGAAAACAGGTTCTTTACAAAAGTGAGAGTTCTGGTATGGGCAGAATGTGATGAACTGCAATCCACTAGAGAAGTTCTCATAGCAGAAAATAATGCCTTTAGCTCATGTTTCATTGAATAATTGGTTAGCTGAGACTTAGTATAGGTCTCAGAAGATGGGTGCTCATTTCTCAACAGAGGATCGCTTCTTTTTAGTGTTTGCTGGTTTGGTTTATTTCCCACTGTGGGTAAATAGCTCAACTTCCCAAGCTTACTAGAGGTTTCATTGGGTAAACAGAGCTGATTTTTTTATTATTATTACTAAATTTTTCTTTAAACCTTCCTCTTAGAAGACTTATGCAAAGCAACTAGTCAAGCAGTATACCATTGTTCTGAGGCCTTTATGTAAATTAAACAACGTATTTAAAACAATTGCATCTGTTAAACTAGCAAGGTGTAATTCCTCCCCCTCTGGCCCCCAGATTGCTATGGATATTAAAGTAGCAAAGCGAGAATTGAAGAAAGCCAGGACTGTCCTGCAAATGGATGAACTGAAATGCCGCAAGCGTGTTTTGAGAAGACTGGGGTTTGCCACATCTTCAGATGTTATTGAGATGAAAGGACGGGTTGCTTGTGAAATCAGCAGGTAATAGGCTTCCCTGCAAACTGTTCATTGTCATGAATATACACTTCATTGTCCTTGCTAAAATTAGTACATTATGTTTATATTTTAAAGTTTTGAGACCATTAGAAAAAGGGTTCTTCAGAGACTGTTCTGTGTAATAAAGATAATATACTGATTCAAGCAGTATAAGTAAAGTTAGCAACTTAAGGACAAAATACAATAGATTTTAAAATGTAGGCATGAAAATGCCAAAACAATGGCTATTTTTGTGCCTGACTTAGGCATGTGTTTTCATTTAATGTTGTACACTGCATGAGGGGAGGGTCTTGATTTCTGTGGTTGATGTTGAAACAGGACTGTTGATACAATCACTCACAAATGAGTGTAGCAATCATTGTCAACAATTACCAAGTCACTGACATGTTTGGAATAGAGCGAAGTTGCTTCCATAGGCATCTCTGAAGATTCCTATGCATTTTACTGTAATATATTTATCAGCTACATAAATATTGAAAAAGGTGGAAAAAATCATGAATCAGACTTCAATATCTTAAAGCATAACTCAGATTTTGATAGGATTTTGTATTTTTAAAAGTAACAGTGCCTGCTGTACTCCTTGTCTTCCAGGTGAGTTTGAAAGCTGCTATCGATACTTGTTTGATAGCAAATTGCCCTGCAGAATTAATCAGAATTTTATCTAGTTCCTGACTGTCTGGAACTGTTTGAGTTACACATCTCTTTTTTTAAAAAAATCATGCTTTGTTTTTTCCCCCATCTGATGCACTTTTTGGATAAACTCTAAAAATAGGCGTTTAATCTTACCAAAAATTTGGTGTTTTATCCGAATAAGTATGTTTGGATTTTCTATCTGCATCATTCACCTACTTCTGTAATTCATTATTAAGTCTTTATTCTTCAAGTAAATTAAAGCAAGTTCCTACTTTAATATTTTAGAAATAACCAGTTGAATCCTCACTAAGCAGCAGCAGTGCTAGTTTTAATCCTTTTTCTAAGTTGCTCAACTCCCTGGTTCTTTCTCATGTCTTGATATTCTGTCTGATAGAAACTGACTAAATCAATTATTCATACTAACACATATGATCTGTCACTAGAGTTTTATTATAGTCCAGTAAGTACTTTTAGGGTTTTTTTAAATACTATTGCAGTCTCTTATTAATTAGTATTCCCCTTAAAAAGCTAATATTTTGTGTGTGTATTTGGTGTTCCTGACAATAAAATTAAGATGCTGGTGTTTTTATCCGTATCCAGTTGCTTCACAAAACAGATTAATAGTTCTTCATTTAAAAATTACATATCAGTAAGTCTTTCCCCTAAGCTTCCTTCTCTTTATTTTAGTGCTGATGAACTACTCCTGACAGAAATGATGTTCAATGGTCTCTTCAATGACTTGACTGCGGAACAAGCAACTGCACTACTCAGCTGTTTTGTGTTTCAAGAGAATGTGAGTTACTTCTTCAGTTCAAGAATTCTATTGAATTCCTGTCGTCTAACAATACTGTTTTTAATTCAGTTACAGAAATTCTTCATAACAGTATGAGCCATTGCACATTTTTATCGTTTCCTAAGGCGTTTGACAGGGAACTTAGTGAAAACATTTCAGCTTCAGTGCTAAAAGTCTTTCTCCTCATGAGTGACATTCCAAAGGTTGTGTTAAATTGCAGTTTTCCTCTTGCAATGAAGCAGTATCAATGGACTGTCAGCATATGTGCTGCTATTAATACACACACACCCCTCGATGTAATTTAATATGTAGAATGATTATCTCAAGAAGATGCTCAACGATAACCTACACTGCACCCTACACTCTGGGGTGAGCGTACATTTAATTCTTAGATGTTTCTGTGTTACATTACATGGTCAGTACCCTCGACCGGTGATCAAAATAGCAGTACCACATGGAATTGAAAGGCTGTTAAAATCAGACCATACATTTTTCAAAGCAAAAACATGGGTATTTAATAATAGATGTTACTGTTTTCCCACCTGCAAGCTGTACACAAGGTTAGTATCACCCCAGAAAATTAGTAAAAGTAAACTTCCATACGAAATATTTTTGCAAGTAGCTAGCAAGATGTATCACTCAGGTTGATTCTAAATATGGAAAAAAAACATTAGCAGCAGATGCTCATGCATTGCATTTGTTAGTAGAACGGAAATGAGGTAAGCCATTGTTAATTAGAATATTGGGATTCAGTCAACAATAGTACTTGAGTCTAAACAGCTAGGGCATAAAGATGTTCCTGTATTTTGGGAAGCCATGTTTTTATACATTGATGAAATACATGAAAACATGGCTGATGCTTAAGTTATTAAAAACATTTTGTATTCTTAAAGAAAAGTTTGTAACTGTCAAATGCAGTTAATGGCAACTCGTTTGTCAGTTCAGTTCAAAACTGTGATACAGCTAAATAGAGGGAATTTTGGAAGTATCCAGAAAGCAGGTGCTGCTTTTCATAATGTTAGTGTATACTGTACAGAAAGATTTAATTTTCTGATTTAGTTTGAGGAACAAACATTTGGGGAATTCAGTAATTTTAATGCTTGGTAGCAGGTTTGAGAAGTTAGAAATTATTTGAGAATAATTAGGGTGGCAGTATCACGCACTGAACTTCGGTTTTGCGTTTAATTTGGTATAGAACAAATGTATAGGAGCACTTAGGATTGTTTATTGTCTTCTTTTTTCAGTCCAGTGAAATGCCAAAGTTGACTGAGCAGTTGGCAGGACCACTTCGGCAAATGCAGGTAATTAGAAATCTGTCTGAGCTCAGGTTTAATGTGAATATGAGCAAAGCTCATGAGTAATATACAGTAAGTGCATGGTAAAGACCTAATTTTGGCTCATCAGTGAATTCAGCTGACACGGTATGTGATTTTGCAATGTGTAATAATATGTTATATGGTTTGCAAGAAATCTTTATGCTAATTTAGGACATGCCTCTAAAAGTTTTATAAGCTTGCTTGCTACACTGTGTATTGTTAGTGCAGGCACACTTCATATAAACAGTGGTTTACTTCCAGTTCTGAGTAATTTCACACTAAAAATGAAACATCCATGCAGTACCTAATAAGTGCATGTCTTTTTGTCAGTTAAATACTTACTCTGGTATAAAGTATATTATAAATATATATTTTATTTTAAAGGAGTGTGCAAAAAGAATCGCCAAGGTTTCAGCAGAGGCAAAACTGGAAACTGATGAAGAAAATTACTTGAATTCTTTCAGACCCAACCTAATGGATGTTGTGTATACATGGGCAAATGGAGCTAACTTTGCTCACATCTGCAAAATGACTGATGTCTTTGAAGGTAGGCTGATCAGTTGTTCTTTAGAAGGTATGACTTGGTAATTCTACAAGTGAATGGTAATACTGAATAATCTTACAGTAAACTCAGATGTATTCAAGCATCTGTATGGCTAAAATCAAATGGGGGAAAATTGTTTACTATATATGTTAATTTATACTTAACACACTGTTCATTTAAGAGTCTTAAGTTTTTTTTAAAGGGACATCTCTGTATTCTAAAAGCTTTCTATAAAACTCAGAAATTCTAAGCATTACAACAAAAGGTAATGCTTACTTTTCCTAGTTAAAGGGAAAAAAACATGTTCCAAATGCTTGTCATCAGGAAGTACAGCTCTTGCACTTGTCCTCATTGTAGTTAAGTTTTTTATTTATTTGGTATAACCAATTCTTCTTGCTGACTTAATGATGACAGAAGTGTGAAGTGGTAACCAAATCTCTCTTTTGAATAGTTTTGCACAGCAGTGCCATTGAGATAGTTGCAAAGCCTAGGTATAACACGTCAGGTGAATTGGTTTGGTTCCTAAAATTGGAGTACTAGAACCTGCCCCTTGTGGAAGAATACTTTGTTTTCACTTTGTAAAAGTATCATAGTACTTTGCAGCCCTGGTATTTTGGAAAAACAAACCATCCAAAGGGTTGTCAAACAAGAATGAAAAGGTCAAACCAGAATGAAAAACCAGCCTGTTGGAAGTTGTGAAGAGGAGGATAGATGCACCAGTCACAGAAGTCATCCTTTTTGAAGTTGTTACTGTCACTTCTTCCTCTAAAGCGCTGTTTCTCCTTTGCAAAGGTTTGCAGATTCCCTTATAACAAGGGAATTCATGTACATAATTTATGCATGTAATCCAATGCATAGACCCAGGAACTTTCTAAAGAAAGTTGCTTTTGAGTAATACAAATCCTGGCAGTGTTTGTTTCTGCATCAGCAGATTCTTCCTATTTCAATGAGTATCTAAGCCTTCCATTTGCTCTGGAGGCTCCCTGAGTAAGTGGAACACCAAAGCAGCAGGCTTACGTTTTACATTGACATTCGGATGTTCAGAATACACTTGGCAGAAACATTTTTCATGTACCATGTTTGTACTACGTCAGTTATGTTCTACACAATAGTGCTAGCTCCCTCAAACTTAGATCTTAGTGGCCTGTTTTTAGAAGCTGACCTCTTGTAACAGGGGTCAATGCATGACTTTTCCCTTAAACTTTCAGTAGGCTGGTTTTCTGTGCTTTATCCAAAAGGAAGGGAAGCACTTCAGGCATCCACTGTTGGTTATATGTGCCATAAATGGACTGTGGTGCTCCTAAATCCCATAGTAGTTTACCTTGGTTATCCAAGTAACTGTAGCAATTTCAAAGAAAATCGGAATACAACAGAAGCCTGAGTGGCCCTAGAACAAGTGTGTTTGCCACAAAGTGGAGCAGCATTGATTTGCTAAGGTAAATACCTTGTCTTTAAGCTGAAATGTGTGTGTTGGGAACAAATAAAAATAAGAGCAGCTTTTTAAAGCTATTAGGAAAGAATGCTAAACTGAGTTAAGTATCCTGTTAACTGCAGACCAACTCCTGCTTTATGGAAGTATAAACAATAGTACTTCGTTTAAAAACTGCAGTTTTCTTCTTCTTGCACAAAAGAACTATGTCTGCAGCAAGCCCAGCTAGGCTGCCTGTAAAGGAGTACTCCCTGGAATGGCTGTCGGGGTCGGCCTTGTAAATGGAGATGAGCAAGATCTTTGACAGCTGAGCCAGGGTCTGCCACAATGCAGCACAGCCGCGCTCCGGGCAGCTGCCCACAGATCCCTTGTGTTGGTGTGTGCTCTGTGCTCAACGGGCTGTGTGTGGGTTTTCCATCTTGTATCATTGCAACAGGTTTTACAGACTGCTGCTCTTACACAAACTGTTCTCACTGTAGAAACTGACATGGCCTAGAGAGGCCCTATGAATGCTTCTTACAAGATAAGCATTACTTTACCACGTCTCACTTTCCCGTATTGATTTTTTTTTTTCCCCCAGATAATATGCCTTAAGGGGGTAGTAGAAAGGTTGTACAGACCAAAACCCCTTCAGTGAGCAGGGACATCTTCCCCTAAATTTGGTTGCTCAGAGCCCCATCCAACCTGACCTTGAATGTTGCCATGTATTGAAAGGTCACAATAAGGTCTCCCTGGAGCCTTCTCTTCTCTAGGCTGAACAACCCCAACTCTCTCAGCCTGTCCTCAGAGGAGACCTGTTCCATCTCTGATCATCTTGGTGGCCCTCCTCTGGACTCGCTCCAACAGGTCCATGTCCTTCCTGTGCTGGGGACCCCAGAGCTGGACGCAGCACCGCAGGTGGGGTCTCATGAGAGCAGAGGGGCAGAATCGTCTCTCTTGCCCTGCTGGCCACACTGCTTTGGATGTAATTGGCTTTCTGGGCTGCAGGCACACATTGATGGGTCATACAGAGCCTGTCATCCAGCAGCACCCCCAAGTCCCTCTCAGCAGGGCTGCCCTCAAGCCCTTCATCCCATATTTACTCAATAATAGTTATTTTGCTTACAGTAATTTTGACTGTCGGAGATGCTGCTGGAGGAAATAACCAAATTGGATACTGTTTGCTTGTGGCCAGAAGTGCAGAAGCATTTAGGGTTGTTTTGTGAAATTTGTAGCAGTGACTTGGGCTGAGCTATGAGGAAAGTTCAAAGAAGAGATAAATGCATACTAAATCACACATGGGTGTTGGGTTGCAGTGTAGGAGCTGTGGCAAAATGCTTGTGTGCATTATTGTAACCATACAGTGGAGTGGTAGAGTGGTCTATGGACTTATAAGAAGCACAGGAGTAGTAAGATAAATCACTTATGGTGTTACTGCCTTTGCCAACTAAAGAAGTAAGGCTTATACAAACTGTCCCAAAATAATCTGTGGTAGTTCTTGAAGCAGCAAAGTTGTGAATCTCCTAATGCTTTACAGTTTTTGAGGTCTTAACAAGTACTCTATAGAAAAAAATAGGCTAGGAATTACTCAACAGCCCAGAATGTAGTGTGATTAGGTATTAGTTAGAGACTGTAAAGACAATAGAAAGGACAAGCATTTGGAAACAGCTTCAAGGAAATGCCTCACAGAGAAATTTACTGTGCAAGCAGAAAATAAGTTTAAGACATTTGGCTTCCAATTAAATTGAACAGGGTTGTAGAAGGAACTATTACTTCGAATAATCTGGGACCAGTTACATGAGGTGGCACCAAGTTTTCCCTTGTTCTTTCACACAGGTAGCATAATTCGTTGCATGAGGCGTCTAGAAGAACTGCTTCGGCAGATGTGTCAGGCTGCAAAAGCCATTGGGAACACAGAACTGGAAAATAAGTTTGCAGAGGGTATGTATTCCATTTTCACAGTACATGAAGCAATTTTAGAAGAAAAAGTGAGGAAAGAAGGGGCTGCACAGCTAGTGAGGGCTGAAGGTGAATAGTTTTGTAGTGTGAACGTCTTTTGTTGACTTCACAGTAAACAGCACCATTGCTGTTAACTTTCCAGATAAGATTTTTATTACAAAGTTTGACATAAAGGGTGGCTAAAAATGGAGGTGCAATGTCTTCCATTTAATACTTGTAACATGCTTATAACTGTGTTTTAAATAGTGGTTGTGTCAGTTAAGACTCTTAAATATTAATAATTTTTCCTTCTTAATAGGGATTACAAAAATCAAGAGAGATATTGTGTTTGCTGCAAGCCTTTACCTGTAACAGCAGATGTCTTCCAGAAACTATGACATGATGGAACAAATTCATCAGTGTCACATGTGGCTTCCATATCAAGTAATTCCTTTTAATGGTGTTTACTTAAATCACAGTTGATTCAACAAGGCATGTACAAACAGCAGTATATGTAATATAACTTGTTACAATTTTCAATAAAAATTTACAATTGTAATAGTTTTCTTTTAAGCAAGAGCTTGAACCAACTGAAATTTAAAGTTTAGATGTACAGTAACTGTAGTAGATATTATTATATACAGGTAAAGTGAGCATCCAAGAGCAGCAGCAGTCCCTTAAAGGCAATTTATATTACATAGTTAGATTTATGAAATTGTTTTCTTTCAGAGCAGTGTAGGTAATGTGGGTCATTCTTCATGGTTGATGATTGCTGCCAAAGTGATTTCCATTTGTTGGAGTCTCATGTAGGGTTGTATGGGAATCTTCTTTTGGTTGAAATGTACATCCTCTCACTTTGAAGAAGTCTGACACATACACAACCTAAGTGAACAAATTAGTATTAAGTGTTAATTAGCATTAAATCAGTCCTGCACTCACAAGTTTTTGAAACAAGGGCTCTGCAGCAGGCAAATTCTATGATGAAAACTAATAAAAAGCTTAATCAGTTTCAAACATTGGACAATGGCAGGGAAGTCTTGTACAGAATTCAGACATGTTTTTTCAAGCGTTTTCACCTTGCCATTGATCATTTAGCCACTGATGGCTTAAGCCAAATTCAAGCCTTGTGCTAACTAACTGCTGACTGCCTTCCCAGGCACTGCTCCATTACAAGCCATAATTTGAACAGCTCTAAATGAAGGAGCAAAATTTGCTTTTTGAAGGCCCACCATGCAAGTTTAATTTTTTTCTGTAATTTAGGTAGAACAGAACAGGTGGTGCTTTAGCTGGACCCAGCAGCTGTAATGCCAGCTCTACCTATGTAGTCCTTTCCTGCAGTCCTTTAAACAAACCACCTCACTTCTTCACAGCGAGGAGACATCTCCCTCACTACAAGACAGGTGGTTGATCCAATTCTGCAGCTTGCCGTCTTCCACTGCTCATTTCACCAAGTCCCATAGCAGACGTGCTGGGCACAGTGCTGCATGGAGTGCAATAAATTAGAAGCCTCACACGATCCCTTTCCTTTCCTGTATTCTGTCTTCCCTTCCCACTGCAACCCTGAGAACTGCAGAACACTGTCCACAGCAGAAGAAACAACCTCCCACCAGACTGGCAGCTGACTGATGATCCAGCACCCTGCTTTAGCCACAGACCAGGGGAGTTTCAGCTTCCACTTAATGCCAGAGTCCCTCAGATCAATTTAGTGATTGATTTTCAGTTGCTGCGCCACTGTTCTCTAACCTCAGCTTGCTGCTTTTGGAAAGGAACTCATCAGTTCTTTCAGATAAGGGTCTGAGGGTAATGGTTGGTGCTAGTGTATATGTTTAAAAATAACTTCCTGACCTTTCAACTTTACTCACTGTAATGCTACTTTCTACTCTTTCTTGTATTACCAAGCACCTTCTGAATCATCCAACATCCCTGACTAAACTTGTTTTCCTAATAAAAGTGTCCTCGCCTCATCTATCTCTGATGTTTCTTACTCTCTGAACTCCTTTTCTTAGAAAAAGAGATTGGACAAAAATGAGGGGTAAGATTATGCCAACATGTAGCCATTTAGAAACACTAATGGAGCCTATACAATTTCCCAGAGCTGCTCCAAGATTTGATTATTGATTGCAACTCGTAGAGAGCTTTGTCTTGAACCACAGCCTTCTGACCTGAGAAAGCTGACAAAGCATTTATTTTGAAGGTGGTTCTTCCCAGCTAAGCCTCAGTTCTTGGTAACTGAATCCTTCAGTATGACCTCAGTTTGCTCCCATTGATCCAGAAGTCCTGATCTGTCCCTTCCCATGGATGAATTAGCCAATTAGCCATGGGACTCTGTACACTGTGTACTCTGTACACCCAGTACAACTGTTGTCACTGAGTCAACTGGGCCAGCTGTGACAAGTTTAGGCAAGCGTCTGTTTCCTGGGATAGCTGTATACTCATCAGTACAGCTAACCTCATGAACACGTTTTTAGTACTAGGAATGCACACAAGAAATGGTTAAGGTTTTTATTGTCCCATCAGACTGAAAAAAACCGCTGTAAGATGGCAAATGCAAACACTGGTGCTCTCATTCTTCAAAGCCTTTTCCCCCCGTTTACTTTAGACATAATTCTCTGCTATTGCACTTGAGATTTCAAATTTGGCTAGAACCAAATAAGCGTGATCTATATAGAGAGGCCTACATGGTTTGCAGCTACCATTTCCATCTTAGTCATTTGAAAAGCTCTTGAGCAGAGATAATTTCATGTTGTCCAATGGCCAAAACTACCACTTATTGGGCCAGAGCTTGCCTTACTCCCCAAAGTACTATTGCTACACCCAGTTCAAGGAGTGGTTTCCCTGCTTCAGCAGTTTTTGAAGTGTTAGAAATACAGGTTTGCTTTCCTCTGAACACAGCCTGCAGTTCTAAGGTGTTCATAAAAGCAGCATTCACACACACCCACCCCCTCAGGAATTACTTACAATGAGCACAGCTACCACTGCTCCCTGGATAAGCCCTGTTAAAACATCACTCCAGTGATGCTTGTAGTCCGAAACACGTGAGAGACCCACGTAGATAGAAGCAGCAATGAGACCGAATTGTATAGTAGGACGTACAAGTCTTGCCCAGTCTCCTTTCATTCGTGCCTGAAGATAAAGCTGAAAGGGGAAAAAAAGTTACAAAATGCAGAACGCAGAAACAGTAAAATTGTGTTGGGTCTTTTCAAAGAGATGATTAAAATTTTATTGAGATAATATTCACAGCTATTGTAGGTGCTGCAGCTGTACTCTTAAGGCTTCCAAGGCAGAGTTTGATAGTTTTGGACTTTATATATAATACCATAATTTTGTTCCATTTGTACCAATATCACAAATGAGTATTTTCAGGATAAAGGTCCTGGTAATACTAGAGCCACTTAAGGCTTAAAAAGAATGCAGTGGAAGTCAAACCAGTATTTTACTCCTGCATGAACTTAAAAGGTAAACATTATACAAAACAGTTTACATTTAAGCAGCCAAGTTTTTTAACTTCATTCTCAATTTCAGTCACCTTTAGAATTATCAGCTTTTAGCATAGCATTGCACCTGTAGCTAAGTATCAGAACTAACTTGATGTAATGATTGTATTTCTCAGTTGTCACTGGTATATTTCACTGAGGTGTGTTTCCCCACCCCTTTTCAGCTGCATATTAACCATGCTTCCACTCTGGTGGATATTCCCATGTTTTTTCTCTCCCTTCAGGTCTGCTTTTGTTGTGTACCTCTATGTTTTTGATATATTATCTCTAATTCACAGTATTTATTACTTTCCCATCTAATCTAATCCAAGACTGTGCCATTGTTTCTTCTCTGGTCTGTCCAGGATCTGGCTGTCTACCTCTGTCTAGCTCTCTAGTTCTCCAAATACACTCTGTAAACATAATTGAATTTATTCTGAAACTTAATCCTGTCACCAAAAAAAGCACCATTCTTACTTCATTCACTAAGAAAACAATACATTTGGAAGTTACATTTAACATTTTAAGTATATCTTCTCAGAGACACCTAGAAACTTCAGGGAAAGGACAAAACCTTAGCTGACAGTCTTGAGAAATGTAGAAATCAACACACAGGCATCAGGCACCACACCAAACTCCTGGTTAAAGCCTCCAACAGCAACTTCAAAAGCCATGGCTGACTTTGAGAAGCAGTACATTTATAATGTAAATATAGGCACAGAGAAGACACTGTAGATGCAGAGGTGATACTTTCCAAAGTTAAACATTTGGGGAATGTTTCTCTTAGTAACTTACATCATAATTTTGGCATGCTGACATTTTCAGCTATAAATGGAGCACCAAAAACATCAATCCCATCCATAAACAGTTTTCTCTAATAGCAAGGTCAGGGTAGAATCAGACTCAGAAGCAGCTACACCTAAGGCTAAACTGAAAAATAATTTTTCCCTTCAAATTACCTGTCACCCAAAGTTCTTTTAACAAAAGATGTTTTAATGGACTTATTCTGAATTTACCAACAACAGATCAGAAGACTACAAAGTGCCTAATGGAGCAGAGGAAGGTCCAAGGAGCCTATGTTGCTAGCCTGAAGAATTGGCTGATGATTTGATACTGACTGGTCTTTGCTCTTCCCCTATTCCCACTACGTTTTCCTGGAGTCAGTTAAAATACTTTGCAATGAAGTTTTTTCCATCTGAATATTTTTCGAAGTTGGCAAAGGGGGTATAGTCATAGTAGGGGGGAAAAAAGGTAATGCAACCCTTTTGCAGATATGTGAGAAAACGGATTTACTTATGAAGACACAAAGAAAATGGGGCAAGTCATGCAAATACCAACTTGGAAACATGCCAGCCCAGTGCACTGATCAATAAATCAGTCTTTGCCCATATGCAGCATGTATTCAAACTCTTTCTGCTTGACAAAGCATCAGAAAAAGAAATTTGGATTTGATATCTATGTGAAAGCTTGATTTCTGTACTATGACAGTAAGCTCCTGTCATAGAGAAGATCTGGATCTGTTCTATTAGCTGCAGAGCACAAGCAGTTGGCTATAAACTTCACAAATTCTAGATGATTCTTCACACCATCAACTCCTGGACAGGAAATGGTCAAAGGCATTCTCGCACCTCCTACTAGCAAATAGATTTACATTGTTCTAAAACTAGGTGTGAGAAGTGTGAGAAATGATACCACAGATAAGTGTTAGGCTGACTGATCATCTCTGTGTTTAATTTCAGAAATAGCAGCTGTCATTCTGGTTACAATTGGGTTTGGGTTTTTGGTTTGTTTGCTTATTAACCAGCTGCTGCAATAGCAGATGCCGTGTTATTTTAGGCAGGTAACTTCAAACTGACACTGCTTTTAATAGGCTCAGAGTTATGCTCCCCTGCCAAGCTTCTTGCCACTGCTGTGACTTGCTCTTCAGAAGACAACAGCAACATGTCTAGCTGCAATAGGCCATCAGGTCCATGCTGGAAAATAAAGCAGCCAAGGAGGAGCTTTTGCTGATGGTTCATTGAATGTAAATCAGGGTTAATACTGGAAGTATTCCCAACTTACCTTTCTATAGAATTAGCCCTTATGTAGCATTAAATGCACAATATGGACATGTCCTAGCCTCATGCTGCATTAACTCTTGTTACTATTTTGACCCTGTTGACTAACAGAGAGCAATGGCTTCATGCTGTTTACAGAACCTCCTCCTTCACAGTGTATCTCAGGTTCCTTTGCTCCTCTCTAAAGTCATTTACAGCACAGCCCTAGAGAAAGAACAGAAGCAAATCCCTGTCTCCCAACCCAAGCCTCTTTTCTAGAAAGGACTAAGTTTTATAACTGAGCACTCTGATCCTTCAGCAGTTGTCATTTAGCTATGCTCTACTGCTCTCTATTCCCTGTCCTGCTGTTTCTTGTGTTTGCTTTGTTCATGCCTTTTAAAAGTGCAAAGAGATTTCAGAGTTCTTTTTTAATGGGATTAAATAATCTCCAGGGTTTTTTGCTACTAGTTTACTCCATAATGAAAATATGTTCTCTATTCCACACACATCCTGAACACAAATTTCTGCTTAATCTATGGTCTAGTACTTCATTTCTAAAAATACTGCAATGAAGAGAAACTCACAGCTACTTTGTGGCTTCTTGCAAGAAGCCACAGACATGAATGGAAAGGTCTCTGCAACTGGAGAATTATTTGCTACACCACATTTCTAGCATGACCTTTGAGCATCCGCTCTTTCAGAAGCGGAGCAGTATTAATTTACATAAACACATACCTACCTAATTTGGAAGTACAGTGACTTGTGTTTCCTAGATGGACTTCAGGACCTGCAACCATGTGGCTTTACAAGGAAATTTCCTAACAGCTAATATTACTTCTCCACTTCAAGAGCACAAAATACTTTTAAATCTATCAAAACCTACTCAGTTCATCAATGAAGATCGTATTTTAGATATTTAGTTTCAATACTTAAAATCTTTTGGTTATTTTTCATTCAATACCTTCTCCTATTTTTTCCAAAACCTAATTATACAGAAAAGGTTTGGGAAACCCTCCTGCACTTCTTCAAGAATGGAAGAAATTTGGAGAGGGGAGGGATTGTAGTGGTGTTCCCCCACCAAGTAATAATACTACTTGTATCAATTGATTTGTTCTGATACTTTTCAAAAATGGATTTTCTCCTGATACCAAAAGGCCCTAGTAACAGCATTTCCTGCAAGTGTTCTGTCCTAAAGAAGAGAAGCAAGCCACACCTTCCTTTTAGAAATATATCTATTTTCACTCTTATTTCTGTCTTTCCAACCCCAACAGACTCGCAGCATCATTAACTTTAGAACAGTTTCCAAGAGAGAATATTCCTTGTGACAAAGAGAAATGAGAACATTTCTCAGTTTTTCCAAATACAAGTAGTAAGACTCTGGAGACAAAACAAAGGTGCAGAAAGTCAGTTCTCATGAATTAAATCCCTACTTTGAGAGACCTTAGTAGTCAATACAAATTTTAGAAGCAAGCAAGTAAATGGCATTTACTTTACTTAGCTTAGCATTTACTATTAGTCATGGCTTACTCTGGTTTATGGTACCTGCCTGAGCAGTGAGGGAGAGCCCCATGGCATTACAGTTCCAGAAGGCACAAAATACTACTGTGGCTGTAGTTAGTATTTGAGTCCATTATTGGCAACCGTTAGGAAAGCTCATACTTCAAAGGAAGTCTGCTGACCCAAAAAGTCCCAAGAGCCACAAACCATAGGGATTCTTCCCAAACCAAGAAGCTGTGATTCAGGAATGCTTAAGCACACTCAAATACTTGTTTTGTACACAAGTATGTGGTTTGCTTTGGGATTTCAGAGCTGGAGGGAGTAGATATGGAGCTACTGTGTATAGGTGGTTTTGTTAATGAGGCGGGGTAGAAGGAAGGGAAAGCACAGGAGGCACCAGTGTTTTGAAGTCTTCAAAAAACAGCCTTGGCATAACTAATATGAAAAGATGGGGCAGAATTTTTCAGGAGGCCTGAGATTAGGCATTAACAGCTGAGAATCCAGGCTTATTTGTAAAACAGGAAAATTCCATTTTTACAGATATCCCAAGAATATCCTTACATGACACAATACCCTCTCTCCTAAGACTGTGAAGGTTTCCATCAGAGAAGCTGGGCAGATGCATAGAGTGCCAAAGTAACTATTCAGCCTCCAACTCCATCACTAAACACAGTCACCTTTCCCCAAGGAAAAGGCAGTGCAGTAGTTACAGGACTACACACTTGCATGAGACAGTTTGCAACTGAGCATCTTTGATAAAAGCCTGTACTAAAATAGGATCCTCCAAGAGAATGGAACAACTGAGATGGATATTCAGGCTAGATTCTTGCATAATGTTACAAAGCAACCCAAACCAAACATTTAGACAGACACACAAGATAAGTGATCAGCCATCCCTGCTCTGGTCCTGTTCAGCAATCCAGACACCTCTTCCCTGTTCAGACTAGGCAACAGAGAGAGAAAGGATCCCTTCAAAGCCTTCTCCTACATCTGTAATGCTTGCAGAATAGTTCTTCCCTTTCTGCTTGTTATGGGAAACTTGAGAGATGTCTTCATATAAAAGCTAGTTTGTACAAATGCTGTTACTCAAATAGCTTTGTATAAGAGTTATTAATAATATTTGAGCTAGCACAAATTCTGGAATTCAAGGAAATATAAGAAATCCAGTAAACAGTTTAAAAAATGCAGTTCTGAGCACAAAAGAACCACAAGATGTGCTGAGAAATAACTTCATAAACAATATTAAAATTATGCAAATATTACATAGAAGTGCAGCAGCTTATTTTGTACCTGGAAGCACTGTATCTGTGAATAAACACAGAGCTATAGGCATCAGCCAACAAAACACTGCCTGCAAACCAGAAATGTGGATAATGTCTCTCCCATGTACTTTTAAACACAGCAGGCTGACATCCAAACAGAAAATTGTATTATAAAAGGAATACAGAGCTGTAGAAGAATTCATTAATCACTTGTGAGCTGGGCTTCTCAAAAGATATTTAAAAGAATAAAAATAAAGCAACTTAAGACTTCAATGTCTGTCAATTTTGCCTTTTTAATGAGATCACCTCCTTTTCATAAATACATATTTATGATCCCTGGGAAATCTGCATTATATGTCCTTTTATTTTGATTGGGCAGAAATCAAAAAATCTTCCCCTGCCAGTGAGGCAAAAGGATACAGGTCTGCAGTGGCTTCAGTGTTGGGGGTATGTCTGAGCTGCTGTTCAGAAGGATGGTATATCCCTATTACTCTGACCATATCTGTCTCCGCTGTGTCTGCTCTGATGTTTGAACAGTCCTTCAGAGAACTGATCTACTGGAGAGCTGAACTGGGTGGGGACAATGACTGAACGAGGGAGAAAAGGCAGAGTATGTACCAGTCTGGGCTCTTTAAGATAGCTGCATCCTGTTGTCAAAGGCAATTGATGTGCAAGGGCTGCCTCCTGAGCAATGGGCATAATAAAGTCTTGTTACTAGTAACAGCTCAGCTTTCAATTCAGTATCAAAACTATAATCAACTTGTTCTAAACAAGTATTACTTGTCCAGTGGGCAATGGGGTTTTTTGGGTTTTAATCCTCCAACTTCAACTTGGCTGTACATTGCCAAAATAATTTCACACTGACATAATTTTTACCATAGAGCAGGATAAACAGTAACATTTTACTACATTGCAAACTGAATTACAACACTTAAACCCCTTGAAGTTAGTATTTTAACCTTTACTAGAAGAACTAAAGCACCGCAATGTCTTGCTTTCAGCCCAGTCCTAGAGGAGCCAGTTCACAATGTTGGCATTACTGCTGATGGCGCTAACTTCTAAGCAAACCATGGAGAAAACAGTTTTCTTTGTTTGTTTACCATAAAAAGTCTAAATAACAACATTAAAAGAATACTAGGAACATATACAGGTAGAAGCTTCACAGGTAGAAGTACTTCCATACTTGAGCCTTGCAGCTCAAGTTGCCCTTTATTTTTAATCTGCTGAAAGTAAGATACTTGATACTACACACAGCTACAGGCAAACAAAGCATTTTCAGTAACTTGTGTTTTCATTAGTTTTAGAAGACTTTCATGTGGGCAAGAATACAGTTAAGACAATTCTGTAGCTCTAGTCAACAGCATTTGGGAAAGTGAAGAAATAACTGCTGTGCAAACAGACATACCAAAAATGCTATGTTAAAGACTCTTGCTTGAGTACTGTTACACTCAACCTCCCACCCCAACATAATTAAAATCAGAGTTTGAGAGCAGAGGTTGACTGGCACATTTGGGAGCATACGTACCAAAAGTAGCCTAGAGCCTGCTTTCACTTGTGTTTATCCTATGATCTCTCTGCAAAAGAAGGCTGTCAATCCCAGCCACCAAAACACCATTTGCCCTCCTGTTCTCATCTGTAATTCCATGTGTCCTTGGATACGTAAAATGTTCCCAAGGACTTGTAGGAGAGCCACTCAGGTTACATCATGCAAGATTCATCATCCCTTTTTGGCCCAAGTCTAAGCAGCACAAACATGTTGCCACCCCCAGAATAGCAGTGCCTCTTGGCTGGGTTTGTGCAGCCCTACTCTTCATCCCAGGATAGGGGCTGGCAAGGAAGTGCCCAGGCTGATTCTGATCAGCCAAGACTGATTCTGTTACAGCAACATAATCCTCAGGGCCACACCTATGTTTGCCAACTGCCAACAGTTGTGGTGGGTCATCCTCACACTATTGATAGCAGCATGCATTTAGCATTTTAACTTACATTGACTTTTTAAACATACTTAAACTGAAAAGTCAAAGCAAAAACTGCCTGCCACAAGTCCCCCTCTAGGGCCAAGGAGCTAGTTTGGTCCCACGGACTCTGCTAGAAGAGGTGTTCCACTACACTTGCCCTCCCATTCTCCAAACCAAGATGAAACAGTTTTGGTACAGGAGAGGTCATGCCAGCTGTTTAACTATGAAAAAAAAGGAGCATCATGGGGAGGGGACAACACAGATAATTTGGGATCCTTCATCTGTTATTAGGTCACTGGATTCCCACATACTGTTGCGGTCAAACTCCCTCTAGTTTGCACACAAAGCTGCCGTTGGCAGAAGCTCTTATCCCAGAGATAACAGCTCTGCTTGGACCCAAACTAGCCCATCTAGCTCTGCCAAATGGGTCTCCTAATACATTCTCTACCACAGCTTCCTAGACTGACAGTCTGCAAGCAGGTTTTTGTCTGAGGTTTCACCCATTCTACCTTAGGAAATAAAAGAAACTCTAACTTTAACCTGAAAGTGGGCTGAAAACCCAAGCTTTAAAAGTTAGACACAACAGCTCTTTTACAGGTGCAATGACTTTTGTGCTGTGAGAACAGCAAGTAATGTATATTGCTGTTGATTTAAACAGATGGATAATATAAACTATTTAACATTTCCATGCAACAAACCATTATGGAAAAGAATTTGATAACAGTAAGTGGTGTTTCTATGTGTGGCCCCTGCCATGAAATGGGACCTGGAGCACAGGATTATGTTCAAAATTGCAGGTTTTTTCTCCTGATACTAGCAAAGCCATGCAATCAGGACTCAGATAATTTCTTCAGTAAGCAGAAGAAGGGAATACTCAACATAATTCAAACTCTTGAAGAAATGCAAATGGTTGCCAAGTCAAAAATGTCACAGAATCACAGAATTGTTTAGGTTGGAAATGAGCCTTGAGATCACTTGAGTTCAACTGTTAACTCAGCACCGCTAAGTCCACCAGTCATTTATGTGTCCAGGTGCTACATCCACACATTTTTAACTACTTCCAGGGATGGCAATTCCACCACTTCCCTGGGGTAGCCTGGTCCAATACTTGGCAATCCTTTCCAAGAAGAAATTTTTCCCAATATCCAATCTAAACCCCTCCTTGGGGCAACTTGAGGCCATTTACTCTTGTCCTATTGCTGGCTTCCCAGGAGAAAAGGCCAACCCCCGGCTGGCTACAAACCTCCTCTGAGTCACTTTGTATAGAGTCATAAGGTCACCCCTGAGCCTCCTTTTCTTCAGACTGAACCCCCACCTCCCTCATATGCTCCTCCAAGGACTGGTTCTCTACAGAGTCATGGATTCACCTGACCCACACAGCACATGCATTCAGCAGGTAATTTTTAAGAGCACACTTTCTGCAGTATGCATACAAACACACACATGTGACAGACTCCTCTAGCCTCTCCAGAAAAGCAGCATGCTAGTGTCTGGTTATGATTAACACAGCCTCTGAGTAATGCCACATGTTAATGGCCTGTCCTGTTGGTGACTCAGCCCTGCAGAACGTGTGCAGGGCACAAATGAAGCCAGCATCAGAGTTCAGCAAATGAACAAGTCATCAAGCGCTGCAGGTTTGGCTTGGAGCCAGCAGCAGCACTCAGCCTTGCCATGCAGGCAAGTGTGGGTGTGTGTTTTTCTCACCTTCCTGCATTAGCTGTCTTTTTGAAGACATCTGCACTTCATTTGGTTTCTTTGTACGCAGTAAGACTGTATTAATCAGCAAGACAAAAACATACTGCACAGGAGCCGTTAACCTTCTTCAGATGCCCCTACAATGGCCTCATGGCAGCTTCTAGATAAATAATCTTATTATCAGACAGAAAGAAGTAGAAGCCTAATCTCTACAAAGCCTCTTATTCTCACTGGGCAATACAGCTCAGCCACAGATTAAAAAAAAACGGGTGCAGGAACAGACAGGGCTCTGGAAACTCATTGACTAATTAATGAAAAACAAACTGATCTGCAATGAAACACTTCCTGTTCAAATGTCATCTTGGAGTTAGAGGCATTTGTGCACCTCTAGTTTAAGGATGCTACTAAGCAAATCCATATTCTGCAGTTACTACAGAACTGAGAGAACATAAGGGCAGCTCTGAGCACAGCCAAGTTTCTGAACCAGGACAGACACAAGGCCAGGATATATGCTATTTGAAGCAGCTTGCATAGGAAAGGTTTGATTGGCACTTGATTTTCCACCTGCCCATGTGGGAGGGGAACTCATACACACAAAGCCTCAAGACAGCTAAGGTTCAAAATTTCCTCTTCAAGAACTTTCCAGACAAGCTTTTTTGCCTGGATTCAAAAGAATATGCCACAGGCACGCCAGAAAGCAGTATTCAAGCCACATGAAGTAGTAACTTCAAAATAAAGAATTCTTTACTTTCTTGCCAAAGGCTGAATTTTTTCCAAGCCTAGTAGGTTAACTAAACAAGGTCTCAAGTCCAGGCTGTTCAAGACATCTTCTACTATCTTGTATGCAACTAGAAAGTTGTATCACCCATTACCTTCAATTAGTGAGTTGAGAATTCCTCCTGACCACCACCATTTACCCAGGCTGCAGCAAAATGCACCTTTACACACATGGGACAGGGGTAAAAGCTCAGACAGCTTCAGATCCCTGACAGATGACTGTAATCCAGTCAATATGAATTATAAACAATAGATATAGCTACACACCTACCAAGGCTTTTTCTTATCTCCAGGTTTGTCTGCTGTGAGGTGTAAGTTATCATGTTGCTCAACAAAACCATGTGAGAAGATGTTGGATTAGAAGGGTCTGACTGGACCCAGAGGGGCAAATCAGTATTAGGGTGCTCTGTGTATAGCAGTAATTACTTCACTGTACTGTGGAAAGAATGGGTTTGGGTTTGAAATGCTATTATGAGTGGACCTATATAATTTTGGAGACTGCCAGTCATAATGAGCAAAAACACTTTACTGTTTATTTTCAAAAACCCAGTCAACAGGAAGTCATACCATAGTCTAGTCAAACCCAGGATAGAATACTTTTATGAACTCTTTGTTTGCATTAGATAAGAGCCGTAAGCAGGGGAGACAATCCAAACAAGTTTAGCCATAAAAAAACCTGCATGATAGATCAAAACTGAACACCAAGTTTCTGAAATAGCTTTATTTAAAAATAAAGCTTAAAACATACCTACACCATACTAAAGAGCCACTCCTTTTGTGTGTGTGTGTGTAGTTGTACGGATTTTTGTTTAGTGAGAACAACTGGTTCACTCACTGAGGATGTTATACTATTGCCAAGAGAGAGTGAAAAAATTAAAAATGCAACAAAGACAAAAAGCAAATTGAATCTGAGGTCTGTAAAAATTATTATGTTACCAACTTAAGTCCAGGACTAGAGTTTAATTTTACAACTACATCAACAACAAAATTCCATAAAGTTGTTAATGCCTTCGGTGTTACTACTTAGCAGGGGGAGAACAAAACAATCAGTCTTTCATGTTACAAACCTTATGCTAAGAGTGAAAATAATTTGTCCTAGTTGACTTGGAACAATTTCAACTAAAATATGTTAATCTCCATATGTATCATTTCTAAACTCATCTTATCACTAG
Organism: Cettia cetti; assembly: GCA_013401135.1. NCBI lineage: Eukaryota > Metazoa > Chordata > Aves > Passeriformes > Sylviidae > Cettia > Cettia cetti. The sequence continues at coordinate 29,759 of VZUI01045401.1, read as the reverse complement.
TATTTACTGTCCCCTTCTTCCCCCAGTCTTCCCCCTCTGTCCCTAAAAATACAGAAAAATAAAAAGTAATTTGAAAATCCAATTTGACCTGCTGTTTTGTGCTTACGGGCCCACCCACACTTGATCAATGTTTAAGGGTCTTGTTTGCTTTATTTTAAAATAGTCATTCCACATCTCATTAAATAAGACATATTTTATTATGGGTTTTATATTAAATTTAAAAGTATTATAAACCTTATAAATTTTATAAGGTTTATAATACTTTAAATGTAATTAAATTTAAGTAGCATCTTCTTTTCAAAACACACGTGTCACTGGATTCATTTTAGACATGACACACAAGCCAAGTATCATATTAAGTATTCTTAGGCATACTGAACATAATTTTATTTCTTGTCCCAGTATCACCGCCCTTACAACTACTGCTGAGAAGTCTTTAACTGTAACAGACAAGCATCCTACAAAAACAACGTCCCTTGTGCAAAGCAGCCAAGTAGATATTCAGTATTGAATAGCTAACAGATCTTTTGTTATCACTTAGATGGAAAGAGCATACTTACTGCTACGAAGAGCATGCAGTACATGGAGAATGAAGAATGTCCAGAATAAAATGAAAGTCTGGAAAAGAAAAATCGGACACCATCAGTTTTCTTTTAGACATTCAGTCTGCAGTGCTACTAATCTAAGTTAAGTGAAATGGTAAACATGTCCATACTACTTTTCAAGGAGGCTCCCTAGCCACATCACACAGATTTGACAAAAAGTACAGATTTCACTATTCAGCAGTTGTCCTTTTCCAGAGTTAAACTGATCTCTACATCAGGAAATAAGTACTGGACTTTTGACTGAAGTTTGAACAGTGAGGGAACACATCTTCAAAGACAGTAATCAGGATCCTTTAATAGTTCATCTTGACAAATGCCAGAATACTTTACTTTTGTGCCAGATATAATTACTTCTTAAAATTCCTTATCATATAGTCACAGCATATATATGAATACAAATGACATTAATAACCCCGAAAAAATTACTTGCATTTAGTCACCATCAAGAGGCAGTAGTTGACAACTTATATCTAGTAATTTATATTACATCTGTACACCTTTGTGGAAATGTATGATTCACACAGACCCTCATCATTTGAGAGTTAGGGGTAGGCAGGAGAGGTCACTGAAGGGTAGGGGGAAGGGCAGGAATGCAGTTTATCAGCCAGCCAACTGCAAAGATGACACCTCATCTAATATTTGTAGAAATGATTTGTACTTGGAGATCTCATTTAAAGTGTCAACATTGCCTTCAGCTCCCAAAGGCTTTTATCAGGTCCAGGCTGAAGGAACAGTTGACACTGAAGTCCAGGATTCCTCTGGCCAGGTCCTCCCCTGCACAGCTGCTTTTGTAAGGAGCCACAGCTATAAAATTAATGCCAAACACTCCTTCAAGAAGAGAAGGCAAAATGGAAAGACATTTCTAATTTAGCCTTATGCAAGGAGATGAAAAAACTGTAACTTAGCACTACTATTTGCCATTTTATGCACAGAGATTTTTAACACTGCTGCTTCACAGGCCACCAGCCAGGACCCAGCCAGCCTTCTGTGCAATTTAACTACACAACCAGAGCATTCCTCCCTCAGCTGTCTGGCATACAAAAACATGGCCAGCTTAATAAAGTTTCACAGCTCTACAGAGTGACCTCTACCATATCCAGCAGAGCCCTTGTTTGGAGCCTCTGCTAGGCAGAGACCACAAGGCCAGGGAAATTCCTGGTCAAGTGAAACATTTCCACTCTTTGGACGAGGAGTAGCAAAACCAGCTCTGCTAGCAGATATGTTCTGCTAACATTCAGCAACATAATGAGGTTAAAGATACCCTACTCAAAGGGTACCACAAAGAAGGCAATGAAACTACCTTGTGCACAAGTGAAACTGCAAAATTTCCTGAATTAATTTGCACGTATAACATTTAGAAACTGCACCAGAAAAAGCCTACACAGGTTTATTCCAGAGGTTTTAGAGCTTCTGGTTTATGGTTGATTTAAAACACTGACAATAACTTTTGGGTTCAGAGGTACTAAAATAATCTGATATTTTCCGACTAACTTCTTAAACAGAAAAACATTGACAATGTATAGCTTCAGATGTTTAAAGTTCAAAACCATTAAGATTTCACTGTAGCTAGACATCCCTCTTCCACTCTTGTACTGTAACACAATTTCTGGGCAGGAGTCCACCAGGAAAACCAATACAACCAGCATTTTGAAGAATCCTGTCCTTCAAACATGTCATCTGAGAACACAAAGCATGCTGGTCTACAGAAGATACAGAATAAGGAATTCTTGGCTCCTATGACAGTACTCTATCCAATAGCTCCGGGGCTATTCCTGTTGGCTGTAAGATGACATTTCCTACAATTATTGAAAACAACCTGTTGCATCTGAAGGAATATAGAAGACTAGTAAGTGATAGAAGGCAAAATTACCATTCCTTAAGTTTATTTTAGAATTCCTATACTTTTTTAAAAGTGTTCTTTACTACTTGTCTTTTTTGTTTCAGGAATGTATTAGCCTAAGGTTCATTAAGAATGCCTTGTCCCAGGTTTGAAGATTACAAATTTTGAATGCATTCTTACCAGGCCCAGATAAGTATGCTGTACATGACTGAAACTATTGTGCTTAGCACATGAAGTATTGCCAGAAGTACAACTGGGACAAAATATTGATCCAACTTGCACATTGTGCAATCCCACTGAAATTTCTTTGGCAATACTGCTGTTGCTAGACTTTTTAAAAACCAGACTTTTTAAAGAAAATCTTGAAATTCTTTCAAAACATTAAGATCATCAATGAAAAATTTCCCAACAATTCATCAGCACATAAATAATGTCTTCCCAAAGCTAGGAGAATGTCATGTCTGTAAGACCAGCCAAGCACTCACACAGCCCAGGCTTCTTTGTGATCCTACTGCAAGCGCTGGTTTGCTGTGAGCCAGCAGTAAAATGGGATGGACAACTCTCCAAACCCCTACCTTTGGCCAATGAAAGAAAGGCTAACTTTTCCCAGTAGGAATTCACAACAGATTCCAAAACATCCTTTTCAAAATGGTCTTAGAACAATATCCAGTGAAACTGAAGTATTATGAAAATGAGCTGGCAAGTGCAATCTTAATCTGATTGTTCCCAAAACAGCCAATTCTGACATGAAAAAAAACAGTTTTTCAGAGGTCCATGTCTTTTACTCCATCAATACCTACCTCACAGATCTCCTCCTACATCAGGAACAGGGCTTCATTTTAGCAGGAAAAAAGCATAAGCTTAATTACTTCCACTTGGACAATATATTATTCCCAAGTTAGAAAAATGCCTTAAGTAGAAACATAAAACCAACTTGGGGTCTCAGTTGAGGCATAAAGTATTTTCCTAGTTTCCAATGTACACAGTAGAGCTGAACATCATAAACCAGTCTTGAAACAAGGCAATTTAAGGGCTGTTTTGCTTTCTTGAAATTTAGTTTTGTCATGACTTTCACATGGTTTCCAGTAAAGGCAAAGGTTAAAACACAATAGTTCTTCAAAAGATTGTCATAAGATTGACTACAATTTATCACCGTGGTTTATGGTTTAAAAATGTCTGCATTTTTAAAGAATACCTGGAAAAATAATGAAAGTACAAACAATTCCTACAAGAAGCAGATCAGCTGAACACCTTTGTTATTTTAGTCAGGATTTCTAAGTCCAGATAAGCAAGACTAAGAGATTGCCTTGGAGGACTTGACACTAACAACTTTCTATTACCTTCCATGCACAAGGCCAGCTTAGCCTAGGGAGCAGAGCCAGCCTGACAGGTTATGTTTCTCCAATTAATAGAAAAATGGAACATAGCACACAGCACATAAAAAGATCATTTGTCTTGGACTGTGACTTACAAAAAAGAGCATGCTCTAAGTAGTAAGTTCTGTTTGGCACAATTTTATAAAGTGCATGATTTCTTAAGTGAAGTACTGCACACTGGAACCCAGTAAACAAGATGGATGTCTTGTCTCCATTTAATGTCTTCACATGAAAACCTGAATGTGCAGAAACTTGCAAGACAAATGCAGGAATCTGACAGGGAAATTAATAGCTTTGGGAAACACAAGACTAGAGAACAGCTAAACACATACACTACAGTGGAGCATTCAATGGTGAGAAATTGAAGTAAATGACAGTAGAAAGAGATATGCCATAAGAAAGGGCATCCTATGGTACTACAATAAACCTGGCAGAATGGTAAGGAAATCTTCCCAACCTAACAACAGAACTATGGAATGATCCCTTGGAGAAAAACGGCTCAGCAAAACATTATGCACACTCCCATATCAAAGCAAATAAATACACCCAGCATATCCTTTCCATCTTCAAGTTCCCTGGGTTCTCCAGTGTGACTTAAAGCTTCCACTGACATTTGTGTTACCCATTCCATGATCTGGAAGGGAATAAATGCCAGAGTGCTGCAGCTCAGCATGCCTGTGTTGAGTAAGCCAACTCCTGCGACAAGCAAACCACATGCTTGTCAGTGAAATATTCCTTGTATTTCAGAGCCGTGGTTTAAAGTGCTAATTCTGCACTTAAACACCACATTCTTTAAAGTCAATTTTCTCTGCCTTGAAAAATCAACTTGCTCTCCCAAGATCTGCTCTTTCCTCATGTGCTGGACTCGCACCACTACAGCTTGCAAGATCAGTGTGGGCTGGGAGGTTTGAGGACTCTCAAATTAAGCACTTTTGTCATTACTGCAAAGAAAAGTTTAAATAGATACAAAAGCAGTGCACCTACTGAACAGTATCAGGAAGTACTCAGAATTCCATGTTCCCAATTTCTCCATATTTTTCCTTCTCTGCCAGTAGTTATAGCCACACTTCAGTACAAAGTCATACATTTACACATAGGAAAATGCTGCCAGAGTCTTTCCAATCCAGTAATACTAATCTGAAAAATTTTATTGACAGTTTTTTAAACAGGAGACCTAACATTTAATAGCAAGTATCTTGCACAATTCCCTAATCATATCTGGGGTGAAGGGTGGATCCACTCAGCTCTGCTTTATGCAGTGGCAGATAGTGAGGAAACTGTCAATGCTGACATGTAATACACATGATTTAATACCATGACCATATCTTTGTAGACTTTTTCCTTTGATGGTCTATCACACACAAATTTCCTGCTTATCCTATTGACATAAACCCAAGCTAACAGGTTCTAAGAAGACATAGGTATTTACTAATTTCTAACCACCAGCCTTTGAAACAAACAGGGCAGAGTGTGGAAGAAACAGGGGTACAAAGTAACTTCTCTCCAAACTCAGGATCAACACCAAGTAGTTTAAATCAACAGTAAGTAGTACAAAGGCTGTCTTCACTCCTAGATTGATCAGATTCCAAAGCTGGTTAAAAGCTTCTGCTGGCATGATGTGATGGGTGTTTTTTTCTTTTCTCTCTGGTAATTGAAGAAATTGATTCACAATGGATTCAGGTGTGCAGATATTCTGTAAATTTTATTTATACAAAAGTATTACACACTGATGGAACAACCTAAGAGAGCAATGACTACTTAAGCTAGCTATTTTGCATCTGACAGCAGAAGTTTTTATCAGCAGCTACCAGGGGAATAAACTTGATTGCAAAACACCAGTAATAAAAAAATTTCATACTCTTACTGGGTTTTTTTTCTGTTTAAAATAAGCAGCAGTCAATCTGCACATGAAACTTCCAAATTGTTTAATTTTTTACCAAGGGAAGAAGAAGCTACCAATTCCTGTCATTCATTCCACACAAAAACATGTACATTTTGAGCTTTCAATATTCCAAAGTCCAACAAAATTCCATGCTGTAATTTCCTCATGCACATTACAAAACCATTTACAAAACAAGTTATCTTTCATCTTTCAGTTCTGATTTTATCACTTCATTTAACTCAAAGCACAAAAGGAAAGTAACTTTCTACTACACTTCCAGGCAGCCTCCTCCAAACAGGGAAGAAAATAAAAATTAGGACTTTCTCTATTTCTTTTCTTACTAATTCCATCTCAGGAAAAGACCCTAAGTGAAAATTGCAGCAAGGAGTACTCAAACCAACATTTCTAAAGACTAATAGTTTGCTCTTACATACATCAGATTACAGGCTTCTGTTCCATTTATTATGTCTGTGTAACTTATCCACCTAACTTTTTTGATTGGCAGTAGTGTTATTTTACATAAAGGGAATGAAGACAGAAAGTTACAATCTCTATTAAGTCAGGGATTTATGTGTTATTCCTTCTTTAAGGAACTGCTTTGGGCAAGAAGAGCTTGGAAAGTGTGCAGAGCACATCCTTTGAAGATTACGCTAAAGGGGGAAAGGAAAGAAGGCAGTGGGAGAACCCTTAAGGGGATACCTGTTCCTTCAGTACTATTTGGTTGATACAGTTATACAAACACTGATAGTTTTATTGTAAAGGACTGTTTCCTCCTGTTACCTTAGTTATAAGCTTTGCAAACCAGTAAAATTCTGTGAGTGAGAAGATGCATCTACCTGCTTGGTTGGCCACAGCTAGCTTGCAAATAATTTTCAGGGTGCACTGAACACAGGTCCATGTTTTGATTTCAAATGACCTTAAGCATGATAAGCTACTGAAACAGATTTCAAGCTGAGCTTTGTCTGAAAACCATTAAAGGGGGTAGAGCTTCAGTTTCCATCACAAAATGAACTCAAAAGGTCCAATTCACACTAAGGAGACGTAAGATCAGAAACAAGATCCAGATTCCAGAACTGCATCTCAGTTGATTAGAGCACATTCACCTTTCAGATTCAATTCTCCCTACCACCAGTAAGTTTCTTTTGCAAAGGCAGCTCCTTTTGCTCCCAGATCAAGTACAGCCCCACTTCAACAAGCACTGCCAGCCAAGAAGCTTCTAGGCCTTAAATATTTAAAGGCTTTTATTCACTACCATTTTTCCTTCCATGTAAAATTATGTGTACTTGCCCTGATTAAGCTCCACTTCTGAAATGTGATGAATAATTTCACTAGGACTGTAAGAGTTCCCAAATCAGCCGGTTGTATCTTGAATAATAGTAATGGCATGAGGTTGAAAGCAGCATTTAAGGAAAAAGCTGCACCATCTGAATAGTAGTACATATGTAGCTTTCGATTCCTCTCAATGCCTTGGTATCAAAGCTGCTTCAGTTGTTTTTGGCGGGGGTTTTTTTTTTTTTTGGTTTGGTTTTTTTTTTTTTTTTTTTTTTTGTTGTTTTTGTTGTTTTTGTTTTTTAATGTATGATTTCGGAAGTGAAAACTAGTAAATTAGCCTCTGATGAAAACTCCTATACATAGAAATTTCCCTAGTGTAGAGCACTTGATAGGTTAAAAACTCCATAAAAGAAATAATCAGTGCTATACACAACATACTAGTACGTTGTGTAAACAGAGTCTCTGGCACATCAGAAATTTCTGATTCATGATGCTGATGGATACTGCCAGATGGGAAATAATCAATTTAGTTATGCTTGATTCATTAAATGCAGTTTGGTTTTCTTCAACACTTTAAGAAGTTTCGAAACAGAATATTGGCACATTTTATAAAAGCCAAGTAATTTTAATGCAAAATAATACTTCACTATAGAAATACTCCCAGTACTGACAGGCAGGGAGACAGGTAAGGAGAGGGACAGAACATTATTTAATAAAGATGGGTTAACTTTAAGCAAATGTCCAGTCTCTTGAATTAAGTTTAAAAATTCCAGAGCAAACGAGTTGCTATCTAACAAAACAAGGGAAAACAATTTCATTACATTCATCAAAATAGAAGTAAACAATGTATAAGCCTTGGAAGTTCTGCAAAGGTTTTTTGGGTTTGTAGTTGTTGTTTTTGTTTTAACAAAGTTACAGTTTTGAAGGGGTACATAGAAAATATAACATAAGAATTTGAAAAGTTTAGTTGAACTTCAAACAAAGTTATACAGGTTAGTCCCATACCAGTCACCTGGCAGGGGTGCCCTGCTACTGCTCAGTGATTGAACTGCACTCACAGTTTAATCGACTCTCACTCACAAAGCTATCAACCAGAGAAAGAGTTTAAACAAAGCTGACAAATTCCTGACAAATAATTGGTAAAGGGCACCACCTCGGTAACTGTGTTGAAATAAATTCTCAGTGTCAAAACAGTCAGCTCTAATTTCCTAAAAACTTCCTTTGAAGATTACATTTTGAGTTTGCAAGGGCAGACTACACACAGCTTGTTTTGAGTGCAGTCAGCATGGGAGCAATACATCAACTGAAGCATGGAACTATTTTTGCCTTTAGACATCTGAGTTGTAATATGAATCTGTACATTAGTAATACAATTAAAATTATGAACCTTGACAGCTGTGTTATCTGTTACCACAAACAAAACTGACAGACTGAAATTTTAGAACTACAAATATCCAAAGCTGACTTCAAAGGAAGTGTTTCACACACATACACATCTTTGCTAGCTGTGCAAGTCTGTTTTTGGGGGCCAACAAAGCTCAGACTGCCCAAAGCACCTCTGAAGTAGCAGCCTTCTACAATATGGTGTAATATTTACTACTTCAGGTTCAAAGGTTTAATCTCTATGTATGTGCTTAGTGAGCTGACTAATAATCCAGGAAGGGCAGCTTCCTGGATGGATTTCTGGATCTGCTTTATCAGGAGGTTTTCAGTGTTGATCCCAACCCAAAACTCTGTACTTTTGGGTCCCACCCCAACGTCCATACTCAGCAAAAAGAGATTTAAAAAGTAATATCTAACAAAAATATCTAGAAGTTAGTGACTGCATTATTGTGACAAACCTGCGCTGTTCAGCTAAAATGTAAAAAATAGTGTTTTCAAGAAAAGATTGTAGTAAACTCAGGAAGCCTAAGCAGGTAGAGAAAGGAGCCCTTTAGCACATATTCAGGACAATTTTATATATAGAAAAAAAAATATTACACTGTACAAGAATTTGTACTGAGGAGAATTAGTTTAACCAGTGATAAAACAACAAGATACAACAAACTGTAATTAAATTTAGTATCATTAGAAGAGACATTGTCAACCTATGTGAATATGCTGGCATTCAGTTAATTTTCTAAATATTCATACCATGCTTCGTTTCTCCTTCTTATTCACCGGTCCCATTAAGGGAAAAGATGGATTTTTGGGAACAATAAATAATGAATTTGTTCTAACTTCATTCTAAAGCTTTGAAATACTAAAGAGCCCTCAAAATTGGTTAACAACATGATTCAAACTTCAGGTATGAAAGGCCTTAACAAGAAATTCCTTATAATACATACTAGAGAAAATAATTACTGCAACCCCTAAGTACACTCACTGTCAGTACTCATTTACAGTAACCCACAGTTACTGCTATGTGTTCAGAATCAGAGGTTAAGCAAAACAGGGTATGTATGCAACAATACTGCATGCACACACTCTTAACTGCTCAATTAGAAACTTGCCATCATATCTAAAACTGTTTGATCAAAGGGCTCATCTTCCAAAGGACTGTTCAGACATATTTTCACATCCTTCACTAGAAAAGATCTGGACTCCTACATCTCATTCCCAGATTTGCAGTGTATTGACTGAGGAAGAGCATGTTATGCTTATGGCCTCCCACCTGCAACTGTTCCATGTCTAAGAGCAGGATACTTAAGCACTTTACATTCCTGGAATAAAAAGGCTGCTTGGTTTACATGATGAGTATAGATCCTTGCTAAATGTGTGTATCACTCCATTTTAAAGAGCTTGAAATAATCGGGGGGGGGGGAGGTGGGTGAGATGTTTGCAACATAGATCTTCTTGCTCTAATGAATACTGACACCTCCACTTCCAGAAACAGAAACCTAAACTGCCTCCTTGTACAACGTTGAAACTGCATTGTTATGGAAGTAGTATCAATATGTGAAAGCCAACATGTGAAATAAGGTTCAGAATTGCATTCCTGAATAATAAATTTTATTGTATTTTTTTAAAACCTCAAAAGCTGGGTCCAGCAATTACCCAAATTTGAAATTCAATCCAGATTTTTCAGTTGCAGTCCATAAGGACAATAAAATTCCATCACAAAGGGACATCTGGCATTTATAAGATCCAGATCTTATACACAAACATAACAAAAAGACCTCATATCTGAATCTCAAAAGAGATCCATAACAGACCAGCAATACCTCAACAGTAGATGTTTTAAGAGACAGGAATGCCTCCAAATCTGCACCTTAAATGAGAGCTCAATAAATAAACTTCAGACTCAAGGTTAGTGAATTGAAGGTTTCAAGAAATTAAAGCATATGTTGACCCTTTTCCTTTTAAGTCATCATAATTATAGCTGGAGAGGCATAAAAAGAAAATGCAAATACATAAAAGAAGGTCAGCAATTAGAAAGATATTTTCTAGCCTCCCAGGTCTCCATGCTTAGTAGCAAAGTTCAGAGTAGAGAGGTAGTATCCAGCCACAGAAAATCTTACCATGATTACTAGAAAGCAAGACAAGCCCATGAGTCCATGAGACACCCATCCAGTGGTGCTGAAGAAGGCAGAAGATGCCATGATGAGGCTGTCTACATACCTCTCAAAAGCCATGAGAAGGAGCCTTGTGTCCCTCAGATGGTTAAAAAATGGGTGAATATTCACAAGGCTTTGTCAAAACCCCACAGCTATCTCCACACAAATGAAATATTTAACCCATTCTTGCCAGTCACTGTAACAAGATCTCCACAGTCTTCAAAAAGATGTAGGCATTAAAAATAATGGGGGGAAAGTAACTGGGTATACTCAAAAGGGTAGAGAATGATCTTCTAGAAGAAGAAAGAGAAGCCAGCATATTTATTTTCTGGAATAATTTAATCATTTTTCTGGTGACATTTTTTAAAGTTTTTTTCAAAAATAGTTTTTACCACCATTGGTATAAGAAGACATATTTCACGTTGATCCAAAGCTATGAAGAATAACTTTATAACCCAATTACCAGGTATCTGAATTGATTCTTAAACTTGTATCCACTAAGTGGATTTGTCCCAGATAGTCTGTTTTAGAGGTTTACATACCCAGTACGACACAACAGAAAACCAGGTACACTGAACACGAAAGAGGAGGAACACATTAAATAAAAGCCTTTTGCTTTCAAGGTTTGCTCTACACAGCATCAGCAAATTCGCATTTCTCACTCCTTACAGACATAGAAAACTTATTTTTTTCCTACATTATTACTGCAAGAAATTATTTTAAAACAAGAAAATTAAAAAAGTATGCTTTAAAGCTTTGAAGTTCTAGGGAAGCATCATTTGCATGAGCACTAACTAGTACATTATTACACCCTAGTATATTATCATCCCTGTGAAATTATTCAGCAGACACTAAGTAAGAGTATAGCATACTCATACCACAACACTTATTTTTAACATTTTGTGGATTAAATTTAAGTTTAAATAGCATCAGATTCAATACACCTGACCTTTACATAAGGCTTTAATGTGCAGTTTGTGCTGCCAAGTTTATAAAACTATACATATTTATACACTCATGAAAGTGACAGCACAATCCTAAATTAGCTTCTAAAAATACTGTAAGCTCTATATAGCACCTGCTACATTGTTTGAGAATTGAATAAGACTAATTCAAATATTCTTTCAATCACACACAACTTGTCAATATCAGAAGTTTGGTTTGGGGGTTCTACATTGATTTTGTAGTTTTTATTCAGTTTTGACACTTGTTTTGCTGGGAAAGCTTAGGGAGCTTTGATTTTGGTTTAGTTTTTATTTCTTGTAGAAAGAGCTTAATACAATTGGAGAAAAATCCCTACCATCATTACTAAGTTCTCAACCACCTCAAGAAAAAATATTGACAGAACCTTTATTTAAATCGCATTTCCTCTTTTTGAGATTAAATTTTACAACCAAGAGGAAATACTCTTTGCTTAAGATGACAACTGACACTGACCAGGTTCATCTGGTCAAGTGTGTCCCCTGGATTCCAGATCCTAGTTCCCAGAGATTACAAATGCTTATCTAGGCAAAGGCAACCAATGTTGAATTAGCAATTCCTGATTGCCAAAATTACTTGGAAGCCACCAGCTAATATTGTCACACCATAGTTCAGTACATCCCAATGACAGTCAGAAGGCACACCATCACTGACTTGAAATCTTGAAGCACAATGTATTTCAGCTTAACTGAATAAATACCTTATAAACTTTTATTTTTTTTCCCTTTTTCCAGATGCTAAAAAGTAGGTCTATTCCAGAGCAATCAAGTGTTCACATACTAGAGGAAAAGAGCAGCTCTCGAAGTTCTCCTTTGTTACTCAAGTAGAGTCTCAAGCCTCACTGTTTAAACACTCATTTCAGACAACCAGCAACTACAGTTACAGCAACTGAGTATACTCACCAGAGGAACTAATTCAGAATACTAACACAGAGCTGCTGCTGAACATCTGTGGTTTCTGTTCTGTCTTTTGGACGCAGGAAAGCTAACCAACAGGATGTATGAACAATCTGCCACAGACTGGTTAGAGCAAACAGGTTTGGGAAAAATGCCTTAGCTACCAATAATGAATGCAGAAGCCATCATATGTCCTATCTGCCTACTTCTGCTGGAAGAATTTGAGTATTTTGCCAGTCCACTCAAAGCCAAGCCAAGGTAAGCAGTGGAAAGCCAGAAAAAAAGGAAGATGAGGAGAAATGGAAGCTACAAAAATCAAAGAGATTAGTAAACACTGCTCACTCACACACTCACTTTATCAGGGCTACAGCCTGGCATGCCTATCTATTTTACTGAGCCCTGCTTTGCCTGCTTGAAAGGAAAAACAGCCAACTGACTAGTCATTATCTTCATAGGTGCTAAGAAAAGTACCCTAAAGGCAACACAGTGGCATGAAAGTATAGAGCAGTACACTAAAAGTGACATCTAATTGCAAGCACCAGTGACCACAGAACACCATGACTTTGATTTCTCTTCACTCATAGACTCTAAAACTTGTGCTTCCATATCAAATTTACTTTTCTGTAACTAAAACAAGCGATGTCAGGCTCCTTTATTGCATTACTACTCTAAATATTTATTTAGAGGGAATACTACACAGCTCTACACAAAACTAGCTAACACCAAACCTAGCAACAGCTCCATAAAAGCTTGAGATGGCACTACTGTACAAGTCATTCACCTCAGAAAAGTGCCATTTTATTTTTTCCCCTTGCTAGCTCATTGCTAGCTTCTGTGTCTAGCTTAAATGCCAAACACCACCTGAAGAAAGGATTGCCTTACAAAGAGGTACAGAAAAAAAGTACATGTTAATATTTAACTAGAAATTTTTAATAGAGCCAGTGATATCCATGCATATTTTAGAGATCTTTAAGCACTACAAACTTGGATGTATATGTGCCAAGTCTTACATGCATCTTTCAACAAATATGAATCAGATTTACTGATTGACTTAGATTTACTAAGTACACCACTGTGTTGTGATCCTCTGCTTTGCTGAGCCAGCAGCAGCAATCAAAATGCATACATACTACAAAAGTTGCCAAGCAGAACCGAAGGTATTTAAACCTGAAAAGGACTGCTTTCAGCATGGTGTAAAGCAAAAGCAATGCTCCAGTCAGGAAGAATTGTCTTATTAACCTCCAGGTAGAAAATGAAAATTTACTGAAACTAACCGTAACTCGTGGATACTTCACTTATTTAGACAATCAATCCTAAATCCATTGATTTCTATTCCTGATAAAGCAAGCATGTATTGTAATACGTTTGTTGCCACTGAACAATAAAAACTAACTACTGTTTTTTTCTCATGCCCCCATGTTATACCATGGTAGACATATGTAAAGAGATGGAAACAGATTTACATAAAACAGTACTGGAATATAATATGCAATATGTTTGCCTAAAACATTCTCAGCCTCCAGCCATAAAACTTATGGGCTTCCAGAAACACAGGCTGTTTTTTTGAGGTTAGTCCTCTAGAAGTTCCTGCAAGTGGTGTTTTGAACCCACTCTGAAACAAACTTACACAGCTTACCCCTTAATCTTCATGTGGGAAAAAATAAACTACTTCAAATGTTTCTCCTTCCAATTTTACTGTTAAGGAGGAAATGGAAACACTGATTGATTACCTAATTTCTGTACCACTTTCAAAGTATACCTTAGAAGCTTTCATCTTACACTCATCTCTTCAACACACATACACACTTATTCTATTTCAGAACAAGAAGTATGATCTACTCAGGGATGCTCCATACCAATACTATTTTATACTTCTGATTAGTAAAAATAATAAGAAATGAGAACAGAGGAGATAATAATCAGAAAATACAATATGAATGGTAGCAAACAACGGATTTTTACACTGTTCTCATTGTTTTCAATTAAATAATAAAATATTAGATTTTTCTTTTTGATTGTACAATCAAGCATGAGTCTTCAAAAACATTCAAATGCAACCTCAAGTTTTACTGCTAGAGAGGAATAATGGGTTCAATTCAGAACATATGATTTTACATGTAACACTATGATTGTCCTGTTTTCATTCTTCCTTTGCATTTCTACCTGTCTATTTAATCTTTGCAAATGAAAGTAGATGGTATTAGGTGTGCCACTAATAATTTTGTCAACTGAAGTTCATCTCTGAGTTACAGCCCGAGAGACTACTGACCTCTTCCAGCTTCCTGTAAAAAACTCCCAGCAATCCACCTCTCTCCTCTTAGTGGGCTATTAACTGAAATAGTTGACTGAAGGGTTGATGCCTTGGGCACTTGGTCTCTGTGTGGGTCCATGACCCAAGATCATCAGAAACCCTGAAAGATTTACTGGATCACTGCATCCAGGTCATACACCTTTACAGGACAATGTTCCACTTTATCACAGCCTTCTTCAATCACTTGCTAACTTTTTGTTTACTCTTTCCTGTGCATGCAGAAGCCTCATCTGATAGCAGAAGCCCCACAAGTAAGTACACAGCTCAAGTGACACTTCAAGGCAAGCTCTGATCAAACAGGAGAGCCCTCTCACATCACTCTAGAGGGAAAACAGTAGCAACAGAAAAGGGGAACACGACAGTAGCTTGAGATACCAACATAAAAGCTGATAAGTTCAGATGACTCGCTTCCAGCATAGAAGTCTGAGATGTCAAAACACAGGGAAGAATACAAGGTAAGCAATTACTATTGCCAATGTACCCCCTTCTATTGTCATAGACAAAAAAGCTATTTTTTTGTTTAAGTATAAGCTAACCCTTGTTTTTCAGCATCCCCAAAACTCAGAACTATCATTTCACAACCACTGCAGTCATTACAACCAATTCAATTTTTCTCCACATTCCTCTTTACACTTACGCATTTCTAGACTCATGGAGAAGTTAAACTAAATACTTGGAGCTGGCTGGCACTGGCTCTCTGGGACATAGCAGCTTTTCACAGAAGCCACCCCTGTATCCCCTCCCACACATTCCCAGTGTACTATTCTACTGCCTATCCATGCACTTGTTCCTCCACCACCAACAGCCATGGACATTTCATCAACATTTTCCTATGGCTACTGAAAAATACCATGCATACTACTGGAAAAATTATAGGGAACACATGCCCAAAGAGCAAAGGAGCACAGAGGACAGTGAGCAAAACTACACACATCTACTTGACAACTAAAAGAGAGAAGTTCTAACTAAGACAGAATATAGAACTTCTAGAAAAAGAAGTCTCTGTAAAGGTAAGGTCACAGAAAGCTCAAGCAATTCAAATCATTCTGAACATACTTCTAACATTCCCAATAGTACTTGAACACCAGGGTTTATTGCAAAATGACTAAAGTTTGGAGTGTCAGAGGCT
Source organism: Cettia cetti (assembly GCA_013401135.1). Taxonomy (NCBI): domain Eukaryota; kingdom Metazoa; phylum Chordata; class Aves; order Passeriformes; family Sylviidae; genus Cettia; species Cettia cetti. The sequence continues at coordinate 13,931 of VZUI01045401.1, read as the reverse complement.
TTATTCTTGTTTCCACAGTATCTTGCTGCAATTGAACTGGCAGACAATTATTAAAGATTTAAAAATTCTTAATAATGAGAAAAATTAATAGAGCGGTTTTAATAGTCCTGCATATATTTATATGGATGTGCAGTTTTTATTTGCTTTCAATCCAAAACTAATTAGACTTCAAATTCTTCTCTTCATTGGGATGCAAACATTTTAGAAAAACAAATGCCAGCTGAAACTGAAAAATTAAGACAATCACCCATATGCAGAAACAAACACACAATTAGGCATTTATCTATATATTTATAAAACAAGCCTTCACAAATTGGAAAAAAAAAATCCCAGCAGGGTCTAGACAAGGTTAAATGTTTAAAATTCATTATAATAGACTTATTTTAGGAGAAGCATGAAAACTGCAGCAGCATTACCAAACTCATTGCCCCAGGTTAACAAACATTATACAACCAAGGTTAGTCAGACTCACCTTCCCTCATTGATTTTTGCTTTGTCCCCATGGCAAGTGAAGTTCTCAATGTAGCCCAGGCTGCAGTTTATCCGTGTCCAGTCGGGCTGGCACACAGCAATGAAGTGAGGACGCAGTCTACCTATGGAGTACTTGGCAATGTCTGTCAACGACTGGCTAGCAGCTGCCCCAAAAATGAAGGTCCCAATGGCTTTGTAGATAGTGGCTATGTAGTTATTTCTGACAAACGAATTTGAGTGCAAATTATTATAAAAGACTGAGAGAGTCTCTCCTAGGATTATCTGAAAGAGAAATAAGGACAACAAGTTAAAGATAGTAACTTCAAAAGAAAAGTACTACGTTATTCTTGTTAATACTCACACATACAGTGTTAGAAATTACTTTATAAATATTAAGCTGCAAATTTTAGTTTTTCAAGACTCAGCAGTAACCATGTCCAAACATAAACACTTTCACACAGAGGAGAAACACCCTTTTACTTTACCCTACCTCATGTTGAACTTAATACTATTATTTTCAGAATACTTATTAAAACAAAACGTTCTTTAAATAACATTTAACCCTATTACTTGGCATGACCCTAATTAGAAACATTTTCCCCTCTATAACTTCATTTTACATTGAGTCTTCTTCAACTAACTTCTACTGCATAAAATTTTTCAAAGCTTGTTAGGTTTTTCATGAAACCAGAAACTGTTCTGAAGAGTTGAGACTTTATATCCAGATCTGAAAGGCCAGATGTTTTAAAGAAATTTCCTATTCCTCAAGGAAATCAAATCCTTTGGCGAGAAAAGAAAACTAATGAGAGTAGGGAAAGGCAGGTCTTACTGAGCTCTTTCCAAGGATTTTTCACCCTACATGTCTAAGGTACATGTATCAAGCACTGACAAGAAAGCAGATCTAATTGTTTTCATCCAACTTCATCTTTTGCAGAAAGTTAATTTTTCCTCATGCCAAACACAAAACTTCACTCCAGATAATTTGGATATTGAACCAGATGGTCCCACTCTGTACAGAAAGGATCAATTCACACAGATGATCAGATGTGTGGGGGACTGGATGCATATATGTAATTACCTAGAAAAATCATGTAAATATTAAAATTATGGCTCTCTCTGTCACTTGACAGTGCCAGGTCCTGGAACCCAGCAAAGCAGAGCTGTGGTGAATGAAGCCATTACTTAGACACTGCCACCCAGGCACACAGAGTGACAGCTTGTCAGAGGCTCTGCACATGAAGGCAAACAGACAATACCATCAGATGTGTGACACTTAAGCTTTACACCCTACAACATACCCAAACATGGACTGAAGCAGAGAAATACTACAACATGGACTAAAGCTCAGAAAGTTTTCAGTAAACTACATAGACACCTAATCTAGAAAGTAACCTCTTAAGAAAGATGGCTGAGCACAATTATCCACGACAGGTAAATAATGAATTCCTTTCAAAAAACATTGCTGCAAAACCTGCAAGTAGGTCACTTAAGTAACAAAAAAATTAGTTGATGTCTGCACTGGACAGACAAAGAATATTCATCTTCAATAATCTGATAAAGCATTGAGTAAAGGACACCAATATTTGCTTTTACCATATGACTGTGAAGCAATCTTGACAGAAAAGCCTGATTTCACAACTAGAAGATAATCTCTGATGTTGCAAAAGAAACTTTGTTAAGCAAAGTATTCATACGGGTTCAAATGGAGATTGGATTAATTCGAAGGAAATACATCCATTAAAAAACTGTATTCAGTGGAGCCTTTTCTCCCTCAGGAGGTCCCTGAGCTGCAAATGGTTGGTAGCCAAGTACGGAGGGCAATACATCAATCTTTCCATGCTCTATTCTGTTCTTCCTCACTCAGTTGTTTTAACTGCTCTAGAGATGAAATAAGCTATATGGGCTTCAGTTGTGAACTAGCACTGACGCTCCCAGGTAATATTGACTACCCAAAGGTAGTAACAGGGTGAAAAAAAATAATCTTATCTTAAAAGCAAGATCCTTAGTATAAACCACTATGGTTGTTCAGTTAACAGAACACACAAACCCTCCCCACCACCCAAAATTTCGTCTGCTTCAGAAGTATTTTTGAAAGTTTCTGAAGCAGCTTTTCCAAGAAGAGGTAAACGAAGCAAGTCACAGTTTCAATTCTCAGAACATACTTCTAGACTTGCAAAAAAAATTCCACCCAAGAGCAAATATGAGCTGCAAATTGACCTTTATGCTGGAACATTGATAATAATCCATGTAGTTCCTATCCAAGACAGAGTTAAGATTATCATAATAACCCTTCTGACTTAAACCCATTAGCCCAGAGAAACAGCTGGTCAATACTGATGGAGGATTACATTTAGCTGTGCTTTTTCATTTTTGGCTCCTAAATATACTTGGATAAATATTTATACACCTAAAAATCTTATTTGGCTTAAGAAAGTTTTAACTTCATTCAAAGTCTGACTCTGATGAGTTTGGATGCTACCCAACAGAACCATCAGTGGAGACTGAAGCTTTTTTTGCACATCTGGGCAGGGATCTTGAGGCCCCTGTTGAAGGGCCATTATAGGAACTGCAGTGCAGACCCATCTGACTTAGGACATGAAAAGCTTAACTGAAGAGGTCCAACTGTCCCCTCTGCTCGTGAGGACATGTCCCAGCTACATTTTTCTCAAGCACTGGTATTCTTCCAAGAGCCATTTGCACTCCATGTAGTCAAGGAAAGCTGCTGTTTTCTGCCAAGCTAAGGAATTTCACCAACTGATCCTGGCACAGACAAGCCACAAGAGGTGGCAACAGATAGGATAACAGTAGAACCTCAACTTTTGTCCATACATAGTAAGCTATTAGGTTAGCTCAGCGGACAGCATATAATTAAATATTAGTGATTAGAGAGTCACTGTGTGCTTGAGACAGTACAGCTGAGCCAGAAGCTGTGGGCAGAGAGAGATTCCAAATTGGTAGTCACAGAGAATCTGTCCAGCTCACTGATCTAGTGTGAAGAGGAGGAAAGAAGAAAAGTAGCCTGTTTTCAGCTAGGTTTGGTGCAGTATGAAGCGAGCCCCTGCAGTAATTTAAATACAAATGGGCCTAGATTTTTATTCTGACCTTCAGGGAAATACTCCACACCTACTTAATCTTTTTATTCTAGTTATGCTTTTGATAACATCTCACTGGAAGCTATAACCTTTCTCTTAAATAGGCTAGTATTTGTTGTTACACTTGCAAACACAGTAGTACTCCCAAATATTCTGTGGCAGATAAAAAATGCTGACTTAATAGGTCCTGCACACTAATACTGTGGAGAGTAGCAAGCTCTGAAATAAAAAGACTTGTGACAATCACAACACATTAGTGTTATTTTCAACAAACCTGGTAAAATAAGAAGCTTTAATCTCTCAGATTATAGAATTAAGCCACCATAGTTCTAAGGTATTATTTTTCTGCTCTACAATTATAGCTGTTTGACTTTAGTTAAAGAAAACCTTTTAGTTATTCTTGCCAGACCACCATTTCTACTGCTTTAGCATCTGGTCTAAGGACATTATTTTAAGGTTGAGAAATCTTAGAGAATACAGTTTTGTAAATCTGTTTTAACAGATTACCCCTCCTCCCTCTTCCCCACCCCCACTGAAATCAAAAGCAATGAAGAAAAGTTTAACTTACAACAATTATACTGAAAGGAATAATTATTCCTGCTAACAATTTATAAGAAATGGTGTCCTCTTTGTATGGATACCGGATGGATTCATCACTACAGAAAACGCCTCTCTGGAAGGGGGTACGTCGTGAACAGAGAATTGCAAAAGGCAAGCCAGCTGGCAAAAAGGAATACAAAATACATTACAAAACCAAAACAAACTGGCGATGATCATACCCCCACATTTCCAAAGAGAAGTGCATAAAGAGGAATGAGCATGCAGGAAAGTTAGAAGGTTATGCACTTCCCTTGGCCAATGACTACTGCCTTGACTTTGTAGCTTCCAGGAAGGATTGCTGAATGAAGGAGAGCAGGGCAGGATTCCTCTCATCTTCTTGTTTGTGGCACTTCAAGTGTGGAAGCATGCCGAAACCATGACTGAGTAAATAGTTCAGTGGCAACCACTGAGGTGCTCAATCTGCTGCTACTGGCACAATTATCAAATATTTCTTTATATTCCAATGAGCAACAATTGCCCCTGTACACCTTCTCTGGACAGCTTTACAAGTCAGAAGAGCATAAATTGCGTTTCATGAAAGCAGAAAAGGAAGTGCTTTTCAGGGAGTACAAGTGCAGAGGAAGTTTTTGGGAATACGGAGAAAATGAAATTACACATGCATGTGATCCCCTCACTTTCTCACACACTGGATATCTTCCTGGAACAACAGGGTGACTACACAAGCCCTACACCCTCAAGGCATGGAGATTTTATTCCCACCTCTTCCACCAAAGAAGACGCCTTTGGCTCAATCTAATACCTACAGGACAGAATACTAAGGTGCACAATGCTGCACGCCAGTGTATGTCAAAGTACCCACAACAGAAACCGAAACTAGTCATTTGAACAGTAAAGGTTTTTTTAAAAAAAAACCTCAAAATAGGATGCAGATTACCACAAACTAATAGAATCCAATCTCTAAATCCTGTTCCTCCATCCTTAACACACATACGACATTTGCACTGTCTGCTTGGGTAGAGGGATGAATACTCTTAGAAAAATGGCTCTATGGAAAACAAGCAGTGGAGGACTACAAAGAACGTTTAACAAAACAATCTTCTTTAGCTTAGGCATGTACAGCCCAGTAGCACAAAAGCCCTTGACTTTATGCTCAAGATTCAGCTGTATTGCACATAAAACACATATGGCTTTAAAGTTACACAACAAAAATTATCTGGAGGAGACACTCCCATCTGACAGTAAGGGATCAAAAAGACAAAAACAGTCTCCATCCTTCCTTCCCAGCAGAAATAAATGTTGTTGCAGCCTCAGTTTTCTCCTCAAGACTTCTGTGCCAAGGCATAGCCTACCTCTTCCTTTCCATACACACAGCTAGCCCCAACTAAGCACGTGCAGATAAAAGTAAAAATGTAAAAGAGCAGGAGAAAAAGTGAATAAAAAAAAGATATCAACCAAGCATCAAGAGAACTGTTAGGGAAGAGACCTAGGATCCTTTCCAATCCTCTTCCCTCTTTCCCTCCACCCATGAAGTCCTCCAAACTAAGCCGGATTCCTGGGACCACCACAAGTGATAAAACTGGGATTTTACCCATGACTTGCTACCAGTTTTGTTCTGCTCACCATTAAGTGTTGTAAGAATACTTCAGTTTGAAAACAAAAGAACAAATTAACTAATGGCTCAAAAGGTGAAAATTCTCCTGAAGTGAACTCTGGTGAATGATCTTATTCCTTGATCAGGCAGTTACAGGTCTATCATGTGGGCTCACAAATTCCAGCTAAGCCTGTTGCCAAGAACCATGTACCCTCTGTACTGCTGCAGTGATCAAACCAATAGCATGCAAAAACTCCCCTCCCAAAAATGGCAGAGAAAGACCACTGTCATTGTCAAGAGGGATGTTTCCAATTCTATGCCAGTGGGACTACAACTGACACAGCTCTGGAAGCCATCCAAGCACACCAACAAAGCAGAAGGACAGCAGGATGGGATAAAAGCCAAGCCAGAGCCTCACCAAAACACTGCACTATTCAGATGCTAGCCAGCACAGAGCCTGGGAGCTGGACTCTGCAGCACAGTGCAAAAACACAGCCTTTCCTATTAGGAAATATTTCCTCTCCCTTTCCCTCAAAAGGAAGAGTATCAGAGTTTTGAAAAACACTGCAGTCTAGACCTCATTTTTTCCCTCCTCTTGTGTTGGTATTGTGACAGATGTCATGATACACCATTAACTGTTTTGTATTTAGCTGATTTGAGACAAGGATGAGGCAGAAGCATGTGCAGCCATGATGAGGGAAGGTGACTTGTCAACATAATTCTGTGGTATTTCCAACACTATTTATCCTATGAAATATGTATTGAATGAAAACTTCATTTGCCCTGCACACATACTAACACCAATATTCAAGATTAAGTATTTGAGAAAAATGTATTGTTTGGACCTCCAAATGTAGAGAATTAGGCATATACAGATAAGAATTTCCTAATTATTTATATGGTTACTTCTTTAGAGTTGGTAGTTTTGATTATCGGGGTAAAGCAGTTGTTCACAAAATTAAGTTCAGCCCAAAAAAGCCTTATCACAGCTTCAGCACACTGCCACAAACACATGTGATTTTAGTTAGATAGTGTCACTAGCTCTGCATCACCCATTTTAAAGACCTGCTCTGTGAATAATGGTGTCATGGTACCTCATTCGTAATTTCCTTTAACCCACACCTGGACGTTTCAGCTTCTCAAGGTGAGAGATTGAAAATATTCAGAATGATGAGGTTATCCGGGGCGGAGGGAGTTTTTTAAAATGTAATTTCCATCTACTAAATCAGAAACAAAAAGCAGTGGTGTGTGGATCACAGGAATGAAGTCTCTCATGCAGTGAGGATCTGTGTTCTTCCATGCTGAGTGAAGCTGCTTGAAATGTGTGTACTCATTCTTCAGCAATATTGAGATTCTGATGTAATTAGCCTGTAATTGCACCTTCCTGTATCCAGATCATGGAAACAAAATACCAAACAACTCCAGGTTTGTTTTTGTTTTGCTTTGTAAGCAAGTATGAACAGCTGAAATAAAATTATTATCTTCTCTTTCATAATTTTTTTCCCACCTCCTTTACATCTTAAAAGTTCTGGGTATCAATGTGCTAGCCATTCAGTAACCATTAAATGGAAGAGCTATACACTGAAATACAATACTGCTAATAAACCTTACACAGTAAACATAACAAGGGTTTCTTCAGCTTCCCCCAACTGCACAAAAGATTCAAGAAGTAATTCCACCAGTCATTTACCTTATTGCTGTTCTCAGCACCTTTCAGTGTTGAAAGGATATATGCTCCACAAAAGCTTGAGAGAAAAGTTTTAATTTCTAAAGAACAGATTACTGATTACAGTAAAACTGATCAGATTAACACTGTTAAACTGTAAACTGAGGTCACAGAACTACAACATCTGTAATTTACCTCTGGCTCAATCCAAGATACTCATTAGCCTGAAAAACAGTGACAGTAGGGGTTTTTGATATCTTTTTGGTTAAAGTATTCTCCCTCAGAATATGCCCCATGAAGCAGGCTTAACTTCTTTCCAACACACATGGATTGACTTCACTATTATTAACTGGTGGGAAAGAGCAGAAAAGTAAAAGTCAAACCAGAAGGGCATCAAGTGTTTCTAGCATATGAAGGCAAAAAGAAAACCTTCTCACAATACTGAGGGTTCTGTTATGTTTTAAATAAATCAGCCAAGTCTGCTTTTGTGGGTTTTCAAGGTGTTTTCATTTCTAAAATCAAACCAAAATTATTTCAAATATATAGCTTAAATCTTATCTGCAGTGGAAGTTTCCCTTTAAGACAATAAAGGGACAGGAAAAAATTTAGCTTTTTCATTACTGCAAGCAGAACAAACAAGCAGAAGAACTGTCTTAAGTGACAAAGAGGCAAAGCTTCCTATATCAAGTAAAAGAGTAGGGTTTCCCTACAGCTGTGATAGGCAAGTTATTTTTCCACCCTCACAGATATCATAATTTCAGAAGACAGGGGTAAGTTTTTGCATCACAGCAGCAATTTTCTAAGCATGGAAGCTCCTAGTACAGGTGGACAGGATATGACTGTAGATACCAAATGATACTTGTCTTCATAACGGTACCATCACTACTGTCAACGTCTTAAATTTCACAGATACAACTGAGGAAGAAATACTTACTGTAGTATAGGAGTGATGTACTTTGACAGTAGATTTATTCACATAAAGACCTAAAATAGTTTCTCAAGAAAAAGTAGCAAAGATTCAACAGCAGATAACTGTGAGAAGAAATCCTTTTTGTCTGCCACAGTCACATTGCCACATTCTGTTCAAAGAAAGGTCCTACAATATCCTACAAATACCTATTTTGCTCAGTTTTTCCTGAAAGCAGAAGCTTTTACTTAAGAGGTGGAAACAGCAGAGGAGCATTAAAGGATTCAGTATTCTCTACTGAATACTTCTCATATGACAATGCCAAAAGCTTTCCTCATATACACTTCATCTCCTAAGCCAGTTGTAATATAGTGAAGAAATTCCCTAAAGGGAAAATGACGACATATATGTCCAGGAGGAATTATAAGGTTGGGAAGAGGTTACCTGTAGGGTAATCTCAAGGATAAAGCCAACAAGCTGGTGTTATGCAGCGCATATACATTCTTGATGAATAACTAGCAGATGTATTGCTGACAGAGCTGGCAATTCTTTGATACAGTGGAAGATCAAGGCCAGCCAGTTCTGCCTGCAAAACAACCCTTAAAGACTGAGGCAAGAGAGCATATTGGGATTTGTGCAGTAATGAGTTCAGAGTCATGCATTTGGAGGTTAAACAACTCTGTTGAGTTGGAAGCGTGTCAATTCAAAATAGCAGGGGGAAAATAATGTGCTTCCTGTGGTTGTTGTATATCAGTATAATAGCGTTACCACTAGACAAGTCTTTTCAAAGGCATTAACACTTCTAAACCGCTTGCCAAGAAATTTCTTCTGAAACAGTATTCAGTCAGAATTGGCAAATGCATTTGGTTTTAATTCATGTGTCTTAAGTGCAGACAAAGAAGGACTGCTAGGATATATTCCTCAATCTCAAAAACAAGAGTTTGGTTTTGCATAGTTCGGCAGAGTCTAAGGGCTGTAAATCAGCCAAGTGCATACACAGTAGATATTAGAAAAAAGAGCAATACTGATCCAACAAGCAACTATGAATTAAGGAACTACAAACACAGTTGGTAATAAAGATATAGGAAGAAACACAGGCTCTGAAATGTTTCAATCAGAATACTTGAGTAGAAACACAAGTAGCTCAACTGATAAGACTACATATTTTAGACAATTACTATATCCTTGTCCAAAAGTCTGACTCTTACAGTATAATGAATTCATTTTCCTCTTAAACTAGAGTGATTTCTGAATAATTATGTTAGGTTTTTTCCATAAATATCCTGCATAACACATGTCTATTTCTTTCCAAATTTCTAGTCTTCACTGGGCATGAAGCTGTTCTCTCCACTAAAGCTGGACATTACCACTCTGAAGAGAGAGAACATCAGATAACACTTCCCTCAAGTGTCCTTCCCACTCTTCTCAGGAAGGATATCACTTAGCATTTATCCATGCTGTATTTTACCAGCTATGTTACTGCCATCTTTTGTATTTATTGCTCTGAGTTCCCTACTTTGCTGCCTCACTGCACACACTCTCTCTCCTCCAGGGCATTTATGACAGCAGACTCCCACAGAGCTCTAGTTGACATCTTTCTTCCTTGCAAAGGACAAGAGGCACTTACTCCTACTGCTCCCTTCTCACAGTTAAGTGAATTACTTGTTAATTCAAGGATTCTTTCTCCAATCTCATAACTATCTAGTTTCTTAATATTTGGTTGAAGTAAGCATTCGAATATACACACCTAAATAATGAGACTTGATAAAAAATTGCTGCTTTAGCCTGAGTTCTCCATCTTCCTCCTTTATCACAGGGTTTAGGATAAGAACAGACATGACTGACATCAGGAAAGAGTGGGTATTTTTCTGACAAAGTAGCTTTCAATATCTGTGCTTAAGTAATGGGTAGTAATAATCTTTCTCTAGAGTTCAGAAACAAAAAGTTGAAAAGACTTTGTCTTCTCTTCCAGCACCTCAAAAAAACCTGCTACCACTTCTGTGCTGTTTTCTACTGCCAACGTTATTTAAACTAGAAGTAATACCTAGACTTATTTTTTAAAAAGTGTAAGTAATATTTTGAGGTTTAAGTCTTCTTATACCAGAAGTTCAGATAGAAAGGAGAAGTTAACATTTCCCCCAAATATGCTGTAGCTATTTTATTACTAATTCCATCAGCAAAAGCATCCACAGTATTCACCACAACGTTAGAAATACTGTCTGGAAGAACATGTTTTGCAAAAGCTAAGGTAAAACTTTTGAGCTAGTATTACTGCTCACATTTTGTGAAAGTTGGGCAGGGCATCAAAACATCTTGGCAGATTAAATTAAGACTTTGGCTTCTTCTCTGTATAAGAACAGTGCTACTTTCTCATAGGAGTTTTAGAGTTCAGCAAAGCACCTACCAAGAAGTGAACTATCACTGCAGTTCAATAAGATCAACAGTTTCATTTTTTGACATTCAGCTTTTTCCTGAAAAATGGGTAAAAACCATCTCTTTGTACGAGCATTTCCTTGCACAAGGCAGAAGAGAAAGAGGTACAATGATGTGAGCCAGAGGAAGGGAAACAGAGGATGCAGCAAAAGAGGAACACTCTCTGCCTTACTTTCCCTGTTGCTTGTCTCTGGTTCCTAGTGGAGTTGGTTCCCTTCTTTGATACCCTCTCCATTCTCTGGTCTAAGTCCTATATATCAACAGTACCTTGTTAGTAACTGTGTGTTAACAGACTTGAGAGAAAGCAAAAACTATGCCGTAGACTGTTTGGGGTTTAGGTTTTTTCCTTAAATTGCAAGACTTAAATAAGCTGCAACTCCCTCTACCAACATTTCTCCCTAGTGCATTTTAGCCTTTTGTATACTCTATTAAATAACACTATAAAAACCCCTCCATACCAATGTGACTGCTTGGCTTTCTCGTAACTATGACCAAGCTTCACCCAGCATTTTAAAAGCCCTTGTCTGGAGTTCCTCCCACTGTCAAAATGCCAACAGTCTTTTTCAAACACTATGTGAATTCTCCATCACTGTATTAAGAAATGTACCTGAAGGGTTAAGGAAAATACAGTACCAAGTCCACAGGGCTAACAAGCAAGTTGGTACAGTTTATTTACTTAAAATACAACTGCACTTAGTAAGAGTGATTTGTACAAGTAACAGAAGCAAATGGTGCTCCTCAGATCTTTCCTCAAATGATTTCAAGCCCACCAGAACATCCACACCATGACAGGTCAAAAAGTGAAGCCAAAAGTTGGATGCTGCAACTTCTAAGCATCTGGATCCACAGCACTGATCTCCATCAGGAATTACTCATCAATTCAACACATCAATAAAGTGCATTACCCTGCACATTAAACCTTCACAGAGTAAAGATTATTATTGGATTATGGATTATTATTACTATGTTGACTTCAAAAAAAGAATCAAAAAATTAGCAGTTTATTCCTCAATAAAGTTGGGTTCGGAGATAATGCTGATCTGTAGTAGTACAGTTAATGTCAAGTAGAACTCATGACACATTATGAAGTTCAACAGCATCACCTATAAAAGTTCCCAATGCCATAAAATATACCAAAAAACACAACGAACATAAAACATGAGCACCTTTTCAAACAGTTTACCAGGCAAGAGGTAGTCTTGCTCAGAGCATAATAAAACCTCCTACAAATAACCTGAAACCTAAGAGTCAAGTTGAAGTTCACTCTAGTGTCAAACAACAGTTTTAATTTCAATTAGTTGCAAAACTAACAACAGTGGCATAAAGCTTTGACACTGCTGAAAAAAAGTGAAAAGCACATCAGTCTTCAATAGGTTTCATTAATCCCCAGATTTATCTCTATCACACCACTAACTTCCTTTATCCATGAAGACATAGAAAATTAGCTCAGTGAGTGCTTATGTTGGTCAATCTAATAGCTCCTGTCAATAAAAGTTGCCCTTCAAAATGCATCCCTTCCATAAACAGCATAAAAGATCAGTTTCTTTTGCCATAAAAGAAATCATTAAACTGACTCCAAAGTATGGTTGTGCTAATCTGTAAGAGGGACAGTTTCAGTCAGAATATCCTTACATGTGGTACAAGCAGACATTCCCCAAAACATTAAGCCTAATGCCCAATAGGTTAAAGCTGGCACAGGAACAAAGCTACCCAGGCCCTTCTTGGGAAGTCATTATGATGCTGAGGACATTTTCCCACACCAAACCTAGGAATGTTTTGATTCAGCCTTTTTTTGGTTGTTGTGCAAACTACATAGAAATCAGTGTTACCTGACCATCTTTTGAATGTATTTAAGGTGAAGAAATTAAGCCCTACAGGCCACATTATGCTCCCTTCTCTCAAAGAAGTTCCAAACAGTAGTGTTTATCCCAGAGAAGTGACATAACTAAAACTGTGTTTACTAATGAACACTTCTAGTACGGAACATCAGCATTTGCATTACGTGTTTTGGTAGCAACAAGGTGAAGAGAACTACTTTGTCTCCCAGAAACTTGGTGCAGGCCCTTGGCTGAGTTAGAAGCTCTGAACTCTTCTCTCTGTATCAGTCCATCATGTAATAGAAACCTACCAGCAACTTGTGAGCCTTCAGCTCTGGGACAGAACTGACAGGCAAAGCCTTGGCAGGGAACCACAGAAATCCTAGAAATGGGAGCAGAGAAAACTCAGCAACTCTCAGGTTGCTCTGTTGTTCTGCTGCTCTGGAGAGAAGGATGTTTCTTTCAGAGAGGTTTTCCTTGCTCTGTGCTTCTCCCTCCCCCAGTTTCACCTGCCCCTGGAGCTAAGGGAAGCTGCATAAGTGTCACTGAAAGAAGCAGTCTGAAGAAACTAGATGACAGGAGGAAAAAAAAAAAAAATCAGTTTGGAGGTGAAGTTACCAGAAAAGCCCAAATGCACTGGGTATCTACAAATAGACATGGACCTCACTGAAAGAGAAAAGGTATTGACATTAATTTGTCATTTACACTAGAAAAAGTTGGTCTCATGCAGACAACTTAAGACCAAAAATGTCAAACCAAGTACATATCCAAATATTCCTAGAGCTGTAAGCCATGGACAGTGCCTAGTCATGATGTTTAAATTACACAGAATTATTATCTAAATATATCTAAAAGATTTAGTAAAATATAAGTATCAGAAAGATTTTCCAGGGTTCCATAAACGTCAGATATAATGAATGTGTGCTGCTCTAGACACCAGCCTAAGCCATCTAGAGAGATTCATTCTTCTAGACCATTACCAAGACTTGTTTGGCCCTAAATCTCAAAAAAAAATCTAATATAAAAATTGTCATTCCTATCCAGACAACAAGAACAATTTGGAAAATTGAGAAGCATCACACTAAGAAGTGACACTTTGAAAAGAATAAACATGAATTTCTCAGACATCTTATTTCCTCATAAGAAGTGGCAATGGCAACAGAAAGGGTTCAGAGCTACAAATAGAATTATGATGCCTAAAAGCATCTTTTTATTTTTTAAGCTTCCCGAGCACATCTTATAAATCTTCATAAAAAGTCATAAAAACAAATCCATGATCATGTGTCTTGGTTTAGGGTAAATTTGGGAGGCAAACTCAAACAGCCCCTCCCCCCAGCCAGTCCAGGAAAAATTTCCTCAGAGAAAAGTGGAAAAAACTATTAAACTATTTATT
>VZUI01045400.1:0-18243 GCA_013401135.1 Cettia cetti | reverse complement strand
CATTTCCCCAACTGCTTTCAACAGATGAAATAGAATACACTTTTTTTTTTTTTTTTGGTTCCATAACCCAAGACAGGTATCCTCACAAAACATTTGACAGTGATACCCATTTGGGGGCTGCACATGTGCCTTTCCATGCAGAAATGAATTCAGGTCACACTGTCATAGGGTTATGGTCACACCAGTCCTCCCACTCCACCCTGCCCACTTTTCCAGCAGTACCTAAAGGCAGCATAAGCTCCTGGGTGTCTGGCATGGAAAAAGCATTTTTGACAAAGCATGCCAGCATTAGGGGAGGACACAAACATCATTTTAGTTCTTTTATTACACACTGCAAGTCTCTTCTTTACGGTGATCCTGAGTGGAAACAGCTCATGTAACCACCAGCTCCAAGGGATTCAACCCAACCTCCAACACACATGTGGCCTGTAAGGTACTGTTGCTTTCATCAGAACAGCAAATGATGTACTCAGAGTAACATGTAAAGGAATGAGCTGTACTGCAGTTAAGGCTTTTCTGTTTAGTGTTTTGATTTTTTAATTGTCAAGGTGAAAGAAGGGTTTTTCTCTAAAGTAAGTCCATTAAGAAACACAGGCCCTTCCCAAAGCCCCACTTAGAGTTTAAATTTGAGAGCTTCAGACACATTTGGCTTGGCCTCTACTCTCAGTCATCTGGACCAATCTCTGGTTTCCTGCTAATATTTCAACACTTACTAAGCTCTGATGCCTGAATCTAAAATGCTCCTTTTTTATTCTCTTGAGATTTTGTGGCAATTGGGAAACCCAAAATTTGCATTAATTTCTTGCTATCATCTTGCTATAAACTTCCCTGTAATTTTTCAGCTCACAGGATCTGACAGTACTGGCTAAGGACAATCTAAGATGCTGTATTATGTTTTGTGGTGGGGCAAAATTATGTAGGGTTATGAGATGTAATTAGTGCAGTGAAACAATGTAAACACTGTAAAGAAAGAAAAATAAGCTTTGTCATGCACCTAGCTAGCTGGGCACATTATATATAGCACAGAGGGTGTGCTGAATGCAGTTGTTTCAGAATAAACAAAGCTAATTCCTCTGTTGGGAGATCTGTCTCCTTTCAGTTGCTGCCAATGTTATCCAACCCCACACCACAACACAGGGAAAGACCCCACCCTGGATAACCCTCTCCTCTCACAGGATAATGCTGTCATGGTGCTGAGCTGGAGTAGGACAGCTGGAGTAGGACAGTAGGATTGCCACAAAAGGGTTTCCACAGACCTTGTTCCTCAGCTTCTGATTTCATCCTTCAGTCTGTGCTTGCCATTGGAGGAGTGCAATCTGCGGACCAGGATGTCTGCTGACACACAAAAACTGCTCTCCATCACATGGTACAACAACCCAGCAAGCGAGAAACAAGACCTACATTTAGAGTTATAGCAGAGCTCTTACTGAGCCCCCTAGGGAAATGGGAAAGAGGGATTCAGTGGGGATTTCCAGGCCATGGGAGCCACACAAAGGAGAGCATCTACCTACAGAATCCCTTTTTGCAGAAATAAGGAGATGCTTCACAAGAGAAATACATTAGGGATTTAATATATCCCATTGATTTTGATCCCATAGTACTGCGCCTTGTAATATCTCATTCTCACCAAGAAATGAATAAAACCTCAGCTTGATCTGACAGTAATATTGGCAGTTATTGCACAAATACAATTAGTACCAAATAAAATCAGGCTATTTCATATCAGAACTCCAGTGAGTAATATTTTAATTATTGTCAACACCTCTTTAAAACAATCAAAGCTAAAACCAAAGAAAGGCACAATAAAATAAATGTATATGATATCTTATGTGTCATATTGACAAATTTTCAATATTCAGGTTTTGTCTGTCATTATTTGCTGCTCTTGTTTGCTATTTTAGATTGTGAAGGAGCACAAGGCAAGCAGTGGGAGTTTATAGACATGCCAAACGCAAACAACCAGCTTGATTTCAAACATACAACCTCTAGCATAATTGGCTTCAAGGGAAAGATTGTGGTCCTCTACACAGTGTAGAAACTTATTGTCCTGACAGATCATAGAATTATAGGCCTGTAAATACCCTCTCCTTCCATCACTATAACACCTCAGAAACTCACAGCACCTCTCTGCAGCCAACTGGGATCCAAGAGGTGTTACAACATAGTGGTGTGATATGAGGAAGCACTCAAGTTTCAGAAGTGCCTGCACCCGTGCAATATCTTGTCTGCCGGTGGAATAGGACACCTGAAATGGAGCTGCTGCATCCTGCCAGCTGATGGCAGGTTGCCATGAGTGACTGCAGGAGGTGTGCAACACACAGGTCCCTGGGGCATCCTATCCCCTTTCCTTTCACTGAATGTGGGCAGTGTGAAGCAACATGCAAAACAGCTCCACCCTCATTTTTCAGACAAGATAGCTTTTTCCTGTTGCTCTGATAGGAAGAAGAACTTTACAGCATGTGCAGCTGTGGAGTTTTTAGGCACTGTGCTATACGCTGAAAGTCATTTTGGGGAGCTTTGGCTATACATATTAAAAATGAGAAAATAAATTCTGCTCTGAGCTCACCCCAGGCAACCTCATTGACGTCAATGGAGTGTAACTGAGAGCAGAATGTTGCCTGTGATCTTTTTTACTTAGAGTTCACCTGCTGCTCATTTGAAGCCATAATCCTTGGTGACATCCCAGTCAGAGAGAGGCTTGACAGCAGAGAGCAGGTCCCAGTGGGAACTTCACTCAATGAGGCATTCTTGGCTATGTGCTTTGGATCATCTAAATATCTACCTGCTACAGCAGTCACATTGTCAGCTATTTAAACTGGGAGCAGTTTAAATATTATTTGAGAGCACCATAATTAGCACAGCAGTATATGTGAGTACATTTCCTTAATGAAATGTCAGATCATGGCCCAAAGATGCATCCAACACATTCAGCACATTTTAGAGCAAACACTGCAAAAGTCATATGCAGGTGACTTGAGGGAAGAAATGGGAGGATAACCAAAGACAGAAGCCTCAAGGAAACATCACAATGTTGCTAACTCTGTTAGCAACACACAGTGCCCCATGGACAATGGGCTTCCCCAGGGGGACTGCAGCCAGGACAGTGCTTTCTGCAGTGGGGTTCTGTGCCCTTATGCAGATTTAACAGCCCAGCAAAAAAAAGCATCTGAGGGTGAGAGAAGGGTGTTGAGGAGTCCATAAGGTGCTAAAAAAGAGGGATAGGTATGGGAATTTGCACATGCCCCACAAGCCTAGGAAAGAAAGCTCGACAGTGAGAAGAACCTTTAGCAGATTCGGGATAGCAGGTGGCATTTATAATAATGAATGAGATGTTATGCTTTTCTGTCCCATACTTATTAGCACTGCCTGGTAATCTTCCTTAGGTTTGTTTAATCTTGAGAAAGAACTAGGAAATAGAAAACCTGAACCAAAATTGTGGCATATCCACAAAATTAGTCCTTTAACTTCATTGGACTTGACCTGAGGGTCCTGTCCCTGCCTGTTGTCAACATAGCATCATTAAATATGTTTGAAGTGAGGGCAATGTGCACAGTTTGTGGGCCTACCACTACAGCCCAGGTATGCAGGATGTGCTTCTTCCATTTACATTTAGTGGGTCACGAATGAGTTGTGCTGTATAGCTGGTCAGGAGATAATACAGGTGGGGGTCAAGGTGGGGGCCAAGGGTCTGCACCTAAACTGAAATTGTCTTGCAACTAACTAAAGCAAAGCACTTTCACTCAAAAATTGCACAGGGCAGAAGTCATTTTGGGTAACCCTGCTAAGAGGCTAAGACTCGGAAGGTAGGCTTAAGGCCCTAGCTACTGTTGCCAAGTGGCAGTAACTTCTCCTCCATACATCTGCCCTGACATTTTGTCCCCAGACGGCAGCTAGAGGGGTATGTTAGCCTGGGTGAGGGCCTTTTCTCCCCTCCCTCCATCCCTTTCTCTCTCTCTCCCTCCCTCCCTTTTCTCCCTCTTCTCCCTCCTTCCTTTCCTCCCTCTTTTCCATCCCATTCCAGATGGAGAGGAGGATTCTGGTCAGCATATCTTCACCTTAGACCTTCTTCCTTACTAGTGGCAGATTTGCTGGGGGCGGAGGGTCACTGGAGAAGAGATCACATTAGGGAAACCTGCATGGGCTAAGGGACATAGATGTTCCCCAGTAGTAGTAAGATACCTGAAGCATCTTTGCAGCTGTGGCCGAGATCTCATTCTGTCTTAGAAATCATATTTGGCAAGCTGCACTGAGTTTCAGCCCCCAAAATAGCTTACAACCTAATCAGCCAATTCTTCCAGTCAGTGCTTCCATGGAGAGATTTTTGTCTTGGGTATTTTCATAGCATTTGCCTTTTTCCTCTGAGTAGCAGTAGCAGCTTTGGAGCATCCGGATGATTAAAAAAATCACTGAGCCAAATTCATCTCCTCTGACCATTGCAACAGGCATGCAGCAGGGTTGGATTTCTCCCTGCTCAACACCAGTTTAATGCACTGCAGCTGCTGAGCAGCGCCTGGAGCAGGCGGGGCTTTCCCATGGTTGTCTGGTGGCAGACTAGGCCTGTCAAACCACAGAGTTATCCATACTGCTCAGTCAGGCCACACAGCTCCACAGGGAACAATCATCTCTGCCCTGCAGCCCTC
Source organism: Cettia cetti (assembly GCA_013401135.1). Classification (NCBI taxonomy): domain Eukaryota; kingdom Metazoa; phylum Chordata; class Aves; order Passeriformes; family Sylviidae; genus Cettia; species Cettia cetti. The sequence goes on along the minus strand of VZUI01045400.1, from coordinate 13,603 downwards.
TCTGTCCTACATCAAGGGATGGATCATTGCATTCCAACTTCAGGACTCTTCCCCAGCCATCTAGAGACAACAGGGGATGTCCATGAGGTATTCACGGAGACCCATTTCTCTCTTAGCAGGAGCCGGAAATCCCAGTTTCATTGACACCAGCAGCCCAATTTCCAATGATGTCAACAAGATAGTTGAAGATGGATGACAGAAAAAGCAGGACTGACTTGAATTTCAGCAAAATGTCTGCAAATTTCCAAGTGGTATAAATTGTTATCATTCCCTTGGCAATAGTGAAATTATGCCAGTTTTTCTTTCCTTGGGAACTCCATATTTGATTGTTCTCACTGACAAGTCAGCTCTTTTGTCTTATCTGTACATCAGAGTTTCCATGTGCAGCTGCTCTGCTCTGTGAACTACTCTCTCCCACACCCTACCTTCAGCTGAAAAAGAAGTTGTTTAGCCCATGGACACATTTTAAATCCAGTCTCTGTGAAGACTTCTGACACAGAGACTGCGTAGAATCTAAATTAAAACTTCAGTGGATGTGTCTTCCTACTTGAAGCCAAATCAGGGCAGAAGCCAGATTCTGTATTTTGAATATGAAGTTTCTGTTTAAAAGTTTCTGAATAGCTCACTTGGTTAAACCATAGTGCCAATAATGCCACAGTTGTGGTTTTGATCCCCATGCAGTCCATTCACTTAAGATTTGGACTTGATGATCCCTGTGGTTCCCTTCCAACACAGAATATTCTATAACTCTGTAACTTTTTTATAATGTACCATGTGTGAGGCAAAATGCAGTTTCTTTTTACCCAGATTAGGATGAGAAGGCTTTATAACAGCAACCACCACCCACCAGTCTACACCTGTGCTGTTGAACCACTCAAGGTGGACAGCCCTCCAACCACCTTCTGGTGAGGGTCCATTCTAAAATGCAAGCCACCTTTAAGAATTTTTTAACCTAGCCCAAAACTGCATCAAAGAGCTCACAAGCCACTAAATAGTATGCACCTTGAGCTTCTAGTACTGGGACCACTTATGGCTGCAATCTGCAGGCATATATGGAGCTACAACATCCAGCCAAAGTCAAGGACCCCCTTTCTAAAAGAGCTTATAATTTTAGTTCAGACCAAACAAAATGTCTTTGTGAAATCTGTGTGTTTGGCCCTTCCTCGGCTTGCATGGTCCCAGAGCTGCTGTCTCTATTCATGCCAGTGTGCTTTTCACACCAACAGGAGTATTCTGGACAGGCCTTTCACAAAGGACCATTGCTTTCCTTTCGTCACTCAGCTGAGCTGGGCAGTTATTAGGCAACTCTCTACAACTCTCATGTAGAAACCACAACCCTAGCTCTGGTAGCTGTTGTCACCATGCAAGCATCATCTGCTGATGCTTGTCCAAGGCCTTGTGTTCATCCCATTAAACTCCTCTATAACACTGTTGCCTATCCTCTTTCTCCAGAGCTATAGAACAAAAATTCAGCTACACTTTAGTGGAGGATTGTCTTCTTCACACTCAGTTCTCTTCTTTGCCTCCTGTGAGCAGGAAACAGCCTTGCACAATCATGCAAGAGGTAACACCACTCTCTGGCATTGTCAAGGGTCAGACAACACGGGATGAATTTGTTTAAGGAGTCCCCTCAGGGGAATGAGAGCATGTGTCTGGATAATGCATAACTTTATCTCCCCAGATACTGGGTCAGAAAAAGCAGGAACCAATTTTATTTTTGTAAAGTGACAGAAGCATGCAGGGTAGCTTAACTGCACACAAAGTCATAGTGCAAGCACAAATGCTTCACAGCAGTTGTTTGCTTTCAGACATTATAAAAGGAAAGATATCTGCTTTACCTGAGGAAATTTACATCCTGAAGAAAGTGTAATCACAGAAAGATGGCAAAAGTGATGTTCCATGTCTATAAAGGACTTTTTTTTTTTTTTTTTTTTTTTTTTTTTTTTTTTTTTTTTTTTTTTTTTTGTGGACAAGCATGATTTTGGGTATATTAATGTGTGTTATCACACTTGTCAAGGCACCTCCAACAACAGATGCATGGCAGAGGCGCCTGGAGACTTGCTTCTGGAATGTCAGAAATGCACTACGGAGCTACAGTGTTCAAAACACCCAGAGGAAAAAAAAATCCCTAAATTAGGCAATTCTGTCAGGCTGAGGAAATAAGATATCAAGCTGAAAAACTGAAGACTAGTTGTATTTTTGAAAATACATGCACATCCCTCAGGCATTCAAAAATCATGAGTCAGATCTTAAAAAAAATCATAGTTGGCTTAAAAATGAGAGTTGTGGGGGTTAGTAACCTTGCATAGTCTGCACTATTAATGGTCACATTCCTAGATTCTTTTGTAAAAAATGGAAATTGAACTTTATTTTGTAATAAAAGCAGAGATTCTTACATAACTTACCAGCCTCAGGGGCTGAGGCATTTAGCAGAACATCAGATAATACGATAAAACCAAAACAGTTGACAATTCTGGAGCTAAACTAATTTGTGTAGCCCTGGCAATAAATTTCAGCCAAGGCTGGTTCAAGAACCCACATCCACAGGAATGGTGTGCTTTGGTGGAGTCATTCACAGACATAATTTTTCTAGGATGCAGTTTTTTGGATAGTGGCTGTCAGAAATTACTTGATATCTCTGTTTAGTCAATGGAAAAAGTCTCTCTGAATAAGAAAAGAGCCCCTGAGGGACAGAATTCTGCAGTGACAAATTAACTAGCAGAACAAAGCACAACATTTCAAAGAACCTTCTGAGGGTTTAGGGACTTTACTCAAGGCAAATGTCTCCCATTGTATTTCAATAAATGCACTGTGTTCCTCTAAAACTTGTCTCCTTTATATTACATTGTGATGACTTTCATGTGTAGCACTAGGTTTGGCTAAGACACATTTATTTATTTGCTAACGACCTAACTTTTAAGACCTGAAGCTTGATTCAAAAGAAAGAAAACTCTCAGCTTCCAAAATTTCCAAAAGCCCTTGCAGATGCCTGGCCTCTCCTAATATAAATCAAAGGTTTTCCAGTTGTCAAGATCCTCATACTGGGAGATGACCTCGGGGTCTCGGATCTCCATCATCATACTGAGAATGGATCTGGCATGGTTTCCTAGTCTTTAAGGATGTCAGCACACACTTTGCACTTGGAGAAACACATCCCATACTTGACTGGGGACAATTCCATATTTAGAAACAATTCCAGAATCACAAACTTACCCTAAATATCCTCCACATGTTGGGGTTTTTCCTGGAACACAGGTGACTATAATCCTCTGCCAGATCTTTCATAATCCTCTGCCAGACCTTTCATTCACCCCCTCAGATCCACCCAGCCTTGGTCGTTGCCATAAATCACAAAATGTTTTTCAGTGACCAAAATGTTTTTCAGAAAACATGTATCAACATTGCCAGCAAGAATACTTCATCACAACTTCTTTGCCAAGTGATGCCTCATCTGGCCATGGCTCAGCTAAAAAAGACAGAGCACCATATGCATTTGCTAAGAAAAGCAATGAGGCTCTTCCTCATCAGACATTGTCCTTAAAAGCAAAGGTGCTGCCAGTATAGCACTCTGTGCTCAAGCAATCCTCACAGGCTGCTCCCTGCCTGTCAGAAGCACAAAATTATGCAATCCTTTCTGTGCTGCTGATATTTGAGCAATTGTAGTAATGTCTAGACTCTCTTCTTCCTTGAGTGGGCTCAGAGGCATTACTTTTCCCCAATCCAAGCTCCTACAAGCTTGATAAAAGATCTGTGACCCTTCTTGTGTGCCAGCCAAGAACATACCTGTCCGTGTGGTCCTTCAACATAGGAGGATTTAGACCCTCTCATACAGTATCTCATGTTGAATTAGGTAAGAGAAGTTGGGGCTAATGAAGACCTGCTGTTTTGTGGCAATGACTGTGCTGTTCTCTCTGAGGCTGTAGTACCTGTCTGTGACAATGCACAGCCTCCATTGATGTCTGTGGGAGGAGTCACATTCCTTTGCCCCCACGCTGCAACCGCTTGGCCTCAACATCAACGACAGCAGAAAGGAAGAGGTTACCAGAGATAATACTTGTGCGTCACTGGCACAGCACAGATTAAATGTGGCAAGAAAGGAGGCAACAGCAAAAAAAAAAAAAGAAAGTGAGAAACAAGCCCATTCACAACAGACAGAGAAAGGGAAACAACCTGAACAATGTGGAATTGACCAAGGATGCAGGGAGAAGCCAAGTTTGGCCTTGAAGTAGGTCTCAGACAAAGAGGATTGTGCTAATGGAAAAAAATCTGTGCTTTATGGTGTTTGGCTGAAAGAGATTTGGTATGCTTACCCCAATCTTATCAGCATATGCAAGCGACAAGCCTGCTCTGTCAGGAAAGGCATTGTGCAACCAAAGTAGGCTCACCTAGACTTTCACACTGAGAGGCTGCACATCATGTGCTTGCTATGCTGCCTACACTGGGTGAAGTCAGAAACCAACACTGAACACCACTGAAAATATGACCAGCTTAATTTCTTATCACCAAGAATTCATAGGGTGATGCTTGCAGGACAGCTAAAAAGCGTAACCTGGGGGTCTCAAACTGAGGAACTAAGGACCAATCAAGAGTTCTTATAGTCAGTGGAAAGTCTATTAGAACACAATTTACGATACAGAGAGTGACTTTTTTGCTATCTTGTGCTGGCAGTCTGAGTTTGCTTCCAGTCTGCTGCTTTTGGGATATTCTTTGGGGTTCCTTGTATGGGGTTAAACTTATAATATATAAGGATTAATTTACAAAGATTATAAAACCTATAAAATCTATAATCTAAATAGCCACATCAATCACTGGGCACCAGCAGCAACCAAGAAACTGTTCAACCAGTTCAAGAGGCAAAGAGTAAAGCTTGCCAGAATAGTAACTTCTCTCTTTATTAGCTGCTGCCCTGTAGTTATGTTAGTACTATGTTAGTACTAGATCAAGAGTGTGGAAAAAAATCTAGCCAGAAAATCCCTGACTTTTGTGCCTCAAGGTGTGGGAACATTTTCCTAGTGGTAGCCAGCACCATGAGACAGCAGAACCAGAGGGCACAGGGCTCACAGAGTGCTGGCTGAGGCAGTAGAACAGCAATGAACAGGTCTAGTCAGTTTTCATTCTGTTGGAGGTAACTGGTGACCTGGGAGCCAATTGCAGGGCTGGTGCCTCTGGCAGAGTATGAGGCTCTCCAATGCTACCCTATACCACAGGCAGAGTACTTGCATGGAACAAACCCTGAAAAGCAAAAGGAGAGTTCTAAAATGTCTGCCAAGGTGACAGAATTTTTTTTTTTTTTGTAGTGATACATCTTAATTTTGAATTTTATATGAATTACAAGTGTATTAAACAAGTAACACCTGTAATAATTTTAAAAATATACAAATTGTTGATCAAAAGTGGCTTACAAAGTTCCCCTTCTTTGCAGAGATATGGTTTAATTTCACAAGATTTTGTATTACTAGTGGGAACCATCTACAGGACCCTCTTCTGTATAGGTTTTGCTGTGCATGAAATATTGATTCTACAGAACCCCATATTAAAAAAAAAAAAAAAAAGAAAAGCAATGAATGAAAATTTAGGGAAAGTCTCCTGATTATAAGTTGAATTCTTGTTCAATCTTCAAATAATCATTCTGTAATGCTGTGTTGAGTGCCTGATTTTTTCTAAAAGCTATTGCTTTTTAGAAGTCAGTTAATAGGGATCACTGAACACTGCCAAGTCAAACTCTTCCAGACACTAAGAAGAAGAAGTGAGGCCTTAAAAAGTGAAATGCAGCCTGGGACTAATTCCAAGGAGATTTTTGGAATACAAGGCCTCTATTATATTAAAAGTACTAGAGCACAGATGATCGTGTTCCTTAATTACACTTCTATTTAAAATAGTTCAAATCTAGCTTAGTTTGGGCTACTAAAACATCGGCAGGGAGCTTTCAGGTTTGAGGAAAGACAAATGGGATACAGTGGTGCAGTGAGCATTAGCTGATCTGAAAAATAACCTTACTTGGTACAAAATGCAACTTTCCTTTTAAAACATAGTCCCTGGCAATGGTTAGTACAAAGGCTGAAGTGACTCACTCTGTATGAAAATGAGACACTTCAGGCACATATCTGAAATTGTGCACCTTCTTGCTGAAAGAGTGAAGTCACTCTTTCAGCAAGACATTTCTGTGGGTCATGGCATCTGAATTTCCAGGAACAGAGGCTTATAAGAGCAATATATTGGGTATGTGCATGTTACTGAGCTAGAGATCATTTTAAGAAAGGTTCAGGATGAGCTTCAAAGATAACAACCAAATCAAGGGCAGATAAGAAGCCTGATTATGCTAAAAGGTCATTTTGAAAGAACAATTCTATATCGAAATTGCTGTGTGGGTTGCCTTCCGAGCCACTATGCCGGCTAAGGACACATATGCAGAATTATCTGCTTCCTTTGCACACGTTCTCCACTAAAAGGACAGAATGAGGTCTTGGATGTTATTTACTATTAAAGTCCCAGAGACTTAGACATCCATTTCCAGTGGAGTCAAGCTTGCACTGGTAGAAGACATTTCATGGAGAAGACTGAGACTTGGCTCCATTTTTGTCTCATGATCACAATCCTTAAGAAATATTGTTTCGTGATGTGAAATTACATGCTTTGAGTCTCTATTTTGAACATGCAGTGTTAGGACCCATCCATAGCTCAAGAAACCAGTATCTGACAACTGGATAATACTGGGCATTCTCAACAAAAGGATTAAATCAAAACTACTAAGAAAGTTGGTCTAGGGACTTTTTGTTTCATCATTATGAAGTTTCACTGAGAAAGTGTTTTCTTGTAACAATTTTTTTTGTGAAAGTGTTAAATTTTTTTCTTGCAACAATTTTTTTTGTTAAAATGTTCTCTTTGGGTTTTTTAATGCATGATCCTGAATAGCCTAATATGAAGCCACAAGGACACTTAGCCACAAGGTCTGTAAGATAATGCTGCTCCTCGCAGCTGAAGAACCATGACACTGATAGCACAAGAAAAAAAGTGAAAAAATTAACACAATTCAACATGTCTAACAGGAGAAATAAAATGCTGATTGTTGGGACACTAGTTCCTACCAGTCTGCCATTTTAGTGGCACACAGGAAACTGCAGAGTTGACTTGGACTGAATGATTCCTTTTCCTGTAATCTTCACCTGTCGTGTGCCTGGCAAACAAAGGCCACATCCTTTCTGACACTGAACATAATGCTGCTGAAATCCTTGTGCAAATCCTCACTGGGATTTTTCATGAGTTGTTTCCATGCCTCCACCTCTGACTTCCTTTACAAGGCATGATTCTGTCAAGGGCAAAGATAGAGAAAAAGTCCATTCTATCAGTGAATCTGGTTTGTTTCTATATTACTGTTTATTTTATGACAGTGTAACAAAGCCTGTAAATGTTGTTAAGCCAGAATCAGTATTAGCAATGGAAATAATTACTATCGCTTTAACTAACGTTTTGTTAATGTTACTGTAGTACTGTCTCATGAGTCATGACAGGATGGAAATTAATTTGTCACTGCTGTAGGTCTCTTTCTTTACTATAAAGCAAGTTTCTCCTCCTACATTCATCTGCTCTAGTGCCTGTAGTAGAATTAATAAACCAAAAACATGCTTGAACATCCTTGTACATGCTGCCTTCTCTATGGCCAAAGCACTTTAAGTGTTGTTTTACTTAGGTAATGGAACAGTCATGAGAAATTGAGGCCCTGCAGAAGGCATTTTTGAAAGTTACATGAAGGCTTTGGACTCCTTCAGCCTTTGAATAAGTGTATTTTTAGTGTCTTCACAAAAAAATTTCCTTCTGAGGACTTCATGGTATAAAAGTTATGCCTCCTATCAATTCACAGCATAGCCAGCTGTCCTCTGTCCAAACTCAACTGACAACATGGCAGTCCATGGAGTGCTGTCCCCTAGGCAGCCAGCAGTAGATCTTCATTTCTTCACACCCTTTCTAGGATGTCACCTCCTTTAAATGATAATACAGTGAAACCGCATACAAAATAAGCAAGAAGATGTGTATTCTACCTGGTGACCAGCGAAGGTCCTTGCAGTGACAAGGGCTGGACCATAGACCATACGAGCCATGTCAGAGGATAAGTGGGCTGGTTCAGCCTGGAGAGGAGGAGGGGAAGGATGGACTCTATGTCCAGTCATTATGTGGTGCACAAGAGGCAAGAGGACTTGATTTGCAAAAAAGTTTATTTTGGTTTACTTACTAAGAAGGTTTTTCACTTGAGGGTGGTTATTCACGGGAAGACAGAGTTGGAGTAATTGCAGGATCTCCAGCCTTGGAAACACTAACACTTGGATAGCACAAGGCACACAGTAACCTCATCTAATGGGTTCTGCTTCATGCAGGGGGTTGCACAGCTAGAGGTCTCTTCCCATCTGAGTTACCCCATGAGTTAATGAAGTCTTTGGAAAGATTTTTTGTTTTATTTCTTTGTCTGAAGAACTGGCTTCTAATCCCTATTAAGTTTCTCTGCCTTGGATTTAGCAAACTCACAAGGTTTCAAGCAAAATCTTAGTCCAGCTTTGCACATAAGTATTTTTATTTTAAAAGCTCAAATAGGAGAAAAGAGGTAGATTCTGATACAAAAATATAAAAGAAAATTCCTCTTCACTTTTTCTTTGCCTGTTAAAGCAGGAATTTTTTTTCAATTTGTGCCACCATTTTGCCTTTATCTCTGGATATGTTCAGCTACTTTTCAACACATCAAGGCTGCAGCAGCATGGTTGGTTTTCAGGTGGTGCCTTAACCTGCATTTCCCATTGTGGATTAAGACTGAGACAGCTGCAAGTTTAGCTGACTTCTTTTGGCACTCTTCAGATCTGCTTTCAAACTCTCTGAATAAATAAGACTCCTAATGCTAAACTACTTCTACTGAAGAGTTTTTTCTCATTTGCAGAGCTCAAGGAAGACTTTCTCCATTGTTAAGGAATTTTTATTTTAAAAATTAAATTCAGAATTTACTGAAATTTAAATCTGTTGGAAGTTGGAGGCATGTACTTTGGGGTGTTTTGTGATATTTTAATGTCTGAAAGTGATGCAGCCAGAAAAGCTGTAAGAAATTAAGCTTAAAATGAAAAACAACTCTTCTTGAAAACAGACTCCAGCAGTGAGAAAGCCTAAGGCTCTCATCCAAATGTGGAGGAATCCAGCTTTGTCCCTGGGAAAGTATGCCTACTTTCTGTGACCAATGAGAAATCATAGCCAATAGCTTACCTGCCTTGTACTTCAAGACTGAGTCCATTGCACACTTCCACCTGCTCCCTTCACCCAGGCTGGGGCTTTGCTCCCTGGCCCAAGCACCTTCGAGGAGGTGATGGTTCCCTCCGAGCACTGTGCTTATGCTCTCATAGCAACTTGGATGGACAGCATATTCATCCAGCCATGAAAGGATCTGTGGACAAAGGAAATGTCAGTCTCTTTTCAGAGACTCCAAACAAGCAGTTTAACACTTAAATGTTTCATTATGCTAGGATGTGCTTTGACAATACATAGAGGAAGGAACTCTGGGCTTTCTGTCTGCAAACTCTGTTTTTTCAGGTGAAATTTCAGCTCTTGAAACCAAATCCTGTTGTGAAACTCATTCCAGAGCTTTCTGTGAGACTGATTCATATTCCATAAGCTCTGAAACAATACAACACCCTCTTCATGACACAGTTAAACTGCACCATTTTCCTCATTTCACCATGGATGTCTAGTTTTAAGTATTGCAGAAATACAGATGTGTATTTCAGACTTGAGCAAAAACAGGACTCTGATAGTCTATATGATGTCTATAACATGGCTCTCTTGCATCAGGCAAAAAAGCCTTATCAAAGAAGAACCTGAGAAGGGAAACAGCTGCTCACCTTGGGGGTTAGGAGGGGTTGGCATGACTTTTTTTCTATTCCAGTAGCAGTTTCACTTAATTCAGTTCTATTAGAAAATGTTTGGACCTGAGGGCTTGTTCCCAAAATGCATCATTTCTCTAACCACTGTCTGAGAAAACCATCATGCCAGTATGTTATCCACAGTATTCACAGTGCTTACACATTAAGACCTGAAGGGCATTTTCTCAGATTTACTGAACAAGATGCCAAAGACTTGGCAGAAAACTTGAAATTATATCGTATCCTGTCTATTTCATATCTCTTCCTCCATGTCTATAATCTTCAATCTCCCGACCCATGATTTTCACAGCATATCTTTTCCTAACTGAATGGGCCACAACATCATTCAAAATAACACAGAGCAGAAGTGAAGTAAATCTACAATTGCCTTTCAGTAGATATTGTATTTTAGCATCTGCACTCGCCATATGTTGAATGCTGCTGTGCTGATGAAAACCAAGAGTGCGCCCACATAACATATGAAGATTTGCTCAGCTAAAGTGAGAAAACCTGGATTCTTCTTGTAGATCATACATGATGACTTGGGATTTGGCATGAATCGCAACAAAGAGTTTTAAAACAAACAGAATTTGCCTCCCAATAAGTTATTCAAAAATACATTATCTTGCCTCCTTCAAGTACAGACAGAGCGGTTTAGACAGCCTTACAGACTGAACATGTAGAGCTGAGCACATGCAGCTTTAGACAGTTCCTAAAGCTCTTGAGATATCTGTCTTTCAAAGCTGCTTTCCTTTTTCATGAGTATGTAGACTCTATCACTGAACAACTTGTGGAAGCCTGTCCAGTGTGTGGTTCAACTTGAGGAGAGCTCTTCTGCAAGTTTGACAAGGCAAATAATTAAGTTATCTTGTCACCTTTGATCTTATCAACTTAGTAAATATTCTGGGTGGGAGAGAATGGGCTGACTGCTTAAGATATAAGGCCTGAAATGGTTGCTATTGGTTCCTTAAGTTATCTGTATGCACGCAGTACCACCCTTTGTGAGTATCACTTCTTGGTTTCTTTGACCTACTTGCTTTGTGTGTTAGCAGTATTGATTTATGAGATGGGAAAAGTCTGTTCATGAGCAATTCCATGGAGATCATTAAATCAGAGGCACAGAACATTTGTCAAATGTTATGAATATTCAACCAGTAAAATCTGATACACGGCCATGACTCAGCAATCTAAATGTCATGAACATTTTCAGTAAACACCAGCTCTGATTTTCATCTCTTCTTCTGGTTTCTCATTACTTGGAGCACTTTCATGGAACATAATCTAGAGAGGGTAGGAAAAATGCTAAATTCTAAAAACAGCATGGCCACTGCTTGATTCTGTCCATGAGTAAAACACAGGTGCATCCATGGTAGTGGCTTTCCCATGTGAATATTTTACTCCCCAGGACGAATCGTTCTCCTAAGCTATGTTGTATAAGTGAGGAGTGGCTGGGCTCATTTGGTCTGTTCAGCCTGGAGGAGAAGACACTGAGGGGAGACCTCACTGCAGTTACACCTTCCTTGTGAGGGGAAGAGGAGAAGCAGGCACTGATTGCTTCTTTGTGGTGACAGTGACAGGTCCAGAGGGAATGGCCTGAAGTTGTGTCAGGGGAAGTTTAGGCTGGCTGTCAGGAAAAGCTTCTTCACCCAGAGGGTGGCTGGGCACTGGAACAGGGTCCCCAGTTCCAGTGTTTACAGCACCAAGTCTCAAAGAGATCAGTGTTTGGGCAATGCTCTCAGGCACATGGTGCCACTCTTGGGGGAGGTGATCTCTACAGGGCCTTGAGCTGGACCCGATGAACCTTGTGAGTCCTTTCCTACTCAGCAGTCTTTGATTTTGTTTTAACTTCCGAGGGGGAAATAAGCAGCCTTAGACTATCTTCAGCGCAGTTTTAATCTCCAGTGGTTTGTTCTTTGTGAACATACTGACATCTTGTGGTTCTATCTGAAACTGACTGGTTCACATTCAGAAGAGACATTTCCACGAGGGATAGTCTAATTTTTACATTACTTGCATTGTTTTTCTGATTGCAGGAAGGCAGGGGAAAAAATATGTTAAACTTAAAAAGAAGATTTAAACAAACAAACAAAAAAACCTCAGCTGTTTCTAAAGTGGCTGAAGATACTCTGAAACCTGGAACACTGAAGTGCAGGAACTCACAGTTTCTAACAGTTCAACTCAGCTGTGTTTCCATCATTTACTGCACTGTCTTCAGATAGAGGGATGTGAAGTGGTTTTCTGGGAGGTGCTGACTCAGGGTGACCCAGCCTTGTCCTCCCCAGGTCCCTGGATCAGTGCACACATGCACTGACACAGATCACTGCTGTGATCACGCTTACCTAGAAGACCGGTTCTGTTCATACCAAAGATCATTTCTAAATGTTGACTAAATCAAGGACAGCTGACTAACACGTGACATTAAGGCCACAATACATCCCATTTGTCATTAAAAATCTCAACTTCTAAATAAAGGAGTTTTTAAAAATCTGTTTTATGGCATTGCTGGAAACTATGATGAAAGGGAATAGACAAGATGTGAAGAAGAAAGGCAACAGATACAATGTTTGGCTGTAAGGATTATTAATTTGTCATGGAGCTACTCCAACTCAGCCATGAAAGTGGTTCTTCCGAGCTGTATGAAAAAAGATCTTTTTCTCACGAAAGTGGTAGTCACAGTGGATGGGGGAAACAAATAACAGGAATGCTCTTAAAACTCACAAAGATTATGTGATGAACTTTTCCCTCTGTCAAAGAGTGAAAAGTGAACCAGGTGTTCACACAACAGTCATATGTTATGCACACAGACTACATGTGACTAGCGCTGCTGTGTCCTTGCATGGAGCTTGCATGTCCTTGCATGGAGCTTGTGGCTGAACAGCAGCACTTGGCAGAGGCAAAGCCCAAGGAGCCTGCAGTCCCTCCCCACGGGGCACAGTGCACCCCTCATGGCCAGTGTGCCCCATGCACACTAGCAAACTGCTACACAAACAGCTGCTCTGCCCCTTCCCTGGCTTCCCTCCATCACTGGCCCCAGGGACATTTCCTCCAAAACATGTTCAGCCAAAACACGCTCATCTAGAGACAGGATGACTTTTCTAAACCCTCTCTTTGTTTGAGACAGAAGGAAGATAACTATATTAGGAAGTTAACCATCTCAGCATGCAAAGAATTGATGAGGCAAGAAAGTTTGTCCCTTATAGTCTTTTTTTAGATACTCAGTCTTTCCTTTTTCTTAAAACAATCACATTGATATCTTTGGAAAAAATTCTCTAGATTAATTTCTGTGTTGATTTAGCATCACTTCTTTCTTTTTCATGTAATGTCTAACTGATTCTATGAAGGCACTGAGACTAGTCAGTGTGCTGGGGAGCATGTCCAATATTTATGCCCAGCCATCAAAACATGCAGGAATGTCTTGCCTAAAGCCATGGTAGTCTTTGTGGATACTTAGGCATGAGGGTTAGTCTGAGGCTCAGGGTGTAATTACAATCCACTTCTCTGTAGTGATGCTTGTTACACTGCAACTTATATTCCCTCTGAGACATCCTTGTTGGGGGTATGGTGCAGGAGGGAAACTGTATGAGGAAGAGAGGTTGTACAGAGTACTACAACTGTTCACTTGTTCATTTCAGTGCCAAGAAAAAGAAAAAAGAAAAAAGAAAAAAGAAAAAAGAAAAAAGAAAAAAGAAAAAAGAAAAAAGAAAAAAGAAAAA
>VZUI01045399.1:0-54056 GCA_013401135.1 Cettia cetti | reverse complement strand
GGGGTGTGAGCTTTGTTTCAAAAATAAACAGCAGGTTGATTCTATGAATTAGAATAGAAGCTTCCATATGCTACTCTTCCAAAACTCAGAGTTCTATTAATGTCTATTGTAGTTGAATAGCATATGTGACCCTGCTTCTGCGTCCATAAAATAATCTTGAAAATGCAAGAATATACTGCATTTTTTAGTTCAAAGTTTCCCAAGTCTCATTTTATGTTACATCAGTTTTCTCTTGATTTTTTAATGTCATTTTTTTGCATAAGAAGTGGTGCATGGAAGAAAAAAAATCTACTGTCCTCAGTTGAATATGAAACTATGTCTGCTTTTTATCTTGAGGGTAAAAAAAATCCTTTTTTCAACTTTTTTTGAGACAAAAATAATTAACATTTTGTCTAGCATTGTTCTGCATTCATAAGTATAGCCTGCTGAAGATGTATAATTTCACAATCTCATCTGCATTGCTGAACAATATTTGAAACAGAGCATAGTTCCCTTGATATGCAATAACAGTATCACCCCCTCTCCAAATTGTGAGTATAATTATTGCAGTTACCTAAAAATCTGCTGACTAAGTGCTTGATTTGAATGCTGATTGGATCTCTAATGAGCTAAAAGTGCATTTTGAAAATTGGATATCTCTGAGGAAAATAATTAACAAAAAATACATAGCTGAACATACATTAGCTAAGTGCAGAACCGTAACTGGATAGATGCTGCAGCTGGGGATATCTGCAGTGTGATAATACCATCAAGCCACTCTGTCTATTAGAATTGAAAAGCCTGAGAACAAAACTAGGTAGATATCTTTTACAAGTCACTGTGGTCTAACTTCTTGTGGGCTTTTTCCTAGCCCATCAAAAAACTAGTGTTACATGGCAAGAATTGTCATGATTAGAAGTCTCTCTTCAGCAGAGTGCCAGCTTGGAATTATAGTGGTAGAGTAGAAGTCAATTTCCAAACTGTGAAGGAAGGTTAGTCTGATGTCTGTGCTACCCAGTGTTATGTATGGGTGAGTTCACTTCAGAAATTATCCAAATAATCACCCCTTCCTTATGCCAAAGACCACCCTTGCTGTTAAGAGAGCAGTCTTGCTCACTAACTTGCTCACTGTGGATAAACAGAAGAGCTGCTGAGTATGGAACCCAATAATTTTGTTTAATAATGAATGCAGTAGCACACACCTAGTCTACTATCTCTCAGCTTATAGGCTTCATGTAGGAACAGTGTCACTTCTCTAAAATGCAGCCATTTGGGAGCTTGAATGCAGTCCAAACGTTATAGTCTGTTAAGCTACCTCTTAAAACTGTTCTTTTTGCTCTAATCAAATTTGTTGCACTTCTCTGATATTTTTTTCTTTCTGCTATTTCCTATTGGAAGAAAGGGAACCAGACAGAACACTATCTTGCCATTTAGTATAATCATGTATTATTATATGATATTATAATATTATATTTTCTTGGCTTCTTCTTTTTTTACCTCTTTCTCAGTGCAGCCAAAAAAATTTGTTGACACTTTAAAAATGTTTTTCAATTAACTACATTCATTTTAAAACTGCTTGTTATTTATTGGCTTGGAATTTTTTCCTTTCACTATGTGCTGCCATGTGTATTTCTGTACCTGCTATTGTATTGAATAAACACATATGTCTAATCTAAAAAGAAAAAAGAAAACTTTATATCTCCTTCAAGTTAGGCAGATGCATTAAGCAAATGTTTTGAGAATGACTGCTAATCATGTGAATGAGAAAATACGTGTGCATGAATGAAAATGTTAATTATTTGTTGTTCACTGTTTTACTGTTTACTCTATTGAGGCAGTACAAAAAATATTATAATCTTTAAACAACCAGAAATATCACAACTAAGAATTAGTCATATTAGAGTGTTCCCTCGAATCACTTAACAAACTGGAAATTATTCATGTGAACTTTGTAGAAATATAAATATTTATCACGGCAGGCAAAACAAGGATCTGATTGCAAGTAATTCATTAACTGGGTCTTTTCTAAAATACAAAAGTTCTTCTCAAATAGATCAATGAATTCTTTTTCTACCTTTCTTCTTATTGTCTTCTTTTTTCTCTCATTTGAAATTTTAGTCTCAAAATTTAAGCATAAGAGGGATTATGGATTGAAATTCACAACTATTTAAAGAAAATATTTGTTCTACATATTTCACTGATGAAAACATTCTAATGCATGTTTCTCTGAAATTGGTGAGGAAGGTAGATATTCAGATTGCATTAGATGGAAGAGAGGATGTGAATATCAAATTATGAGAACACTTCTTATTTTTTTGTTTTAATCATGGGAAACCCCAAAGTTAGATGTGAAATAAAAATGCAAACTAGAGTGAAGCAAAACTAAATCTACAATCGGAATGTAGAATTGCAAAAAATCAGCACATGTTGGAAGGCTGTTGACACAGTTGACACAGTTAGATGTCACCCAGAAACATTTGAGTGTTTCTGCACAGACAGAAATTATTTGTATATCAGGGTTAATAGGAAAAAGCAAGCAACACTGAAGCAAGCTAAGTCACTCTAAAACAGCAATATAGAGTTCTGTAAAAGTAGTGAAAAACATACAGAGAGATATGTGCCATGACACCAGCAGAGAGGAGCTTCAAAAGGCACAACATGGTAAGGGAATTGATTGGGAAAAAAACCAAACTAAGCAAAACCTACCCAGGAATTAATTGCCTTACAGAGTGAAAAACATACTATGTGTAAAAGCAATAGAGTTTAAAAACTATATAGGGGATGTCAGGAAAAGAAAAAAGCTAAGGTATCTATATTTGTATTTGAGAAGCATGGAAAAAAATAACTGTTGCTGGGATAACTTATTCAAAGAATGCAGGAAAATATTCAAGATATATTGGCTAAAGTTTCATAGGGACAGAAACAAGGAAATGTCGAGTAACTACGATCCTCTGTTTATACAGCAACCTGCATTGCAATTGCAGCTAAGGCATTCTTGATTTCCTTTCCAAATCAGTGTGTCTGTGTACGTGCACATGAACGTGTGACTGCACAAATCGCTTAAATGCAGAAGGCAGTGGAGCAGAACAGAGCAGCTGTTTAGAACTGCACAGTAACAAGGCATGGCACTTTAGAACAGGAAGTAAAGGGGAATGTGGTATCCAACTGAAGCTGCAGACGGGATTTTATGTTAACAGAATGCAATTACTAAAACTGGAATATTTCCAGAACAATAGAACTAGCATAAGGGAATAATCATTATTGCCTGAAATTGAATATAGTAAAGGAGTTAGTTAGGCAGAGATAACTTGTTCCGAAAAGGGAACAAGATGAGATGGCAGAAGAAATTGGAAAGGGTAGTAAAAGGCATAGTCTCCTAATAATGAGTGATTGCAGTTATAAACTAGGTCACACTGGGTGATGGATATGAATCAAACAGTTTTACAGATGTTAAAATTATTTGATCTCTTATATTCTAAAGAAAGGTAAGAATTAGGGCCAAACCTTTCTTTGCTTGTTCCGTCAATGAACTATGAGTGCATGAGACAGAAAAACAGCATCTGGCTAGTAAAATAGATCCAAATCTTGCCATAGCTATGAGTAATGCATGGGTATGTGACAGTAGACTCAGAGGCAGCATCTCTGCAAAACAATCACAAGATGTTAAAGTTTGTCATTAGATTTGGAGATTATCCCTGCTCACCTTCTGAATTTCTCTGTGTACATTTCAAAGAAACAATACACAGAGAAAAAAAGAAAATGTTGAAGATCCAAAAGTTTTAAAGATTAAATAATGACTTATTTATTTTCTTTGCAACAAAGAAGCTAAGCATGACAATTATAAAAACTGGAATGAAATTTCAAATATAGAGCTACCTCACATACCTCTCATTTTAATAGTTTTATCGATGAGTAAAGCAGAGGCCAACATTGTCAGCTGCTGTGACTCTAAGACATCTATGTTAATTTAATCCAGCTGAGGGCCCAGGAAGAATATTTCACTATGAGTTTCATTCCACCTGTGTAGACAGCACTGTAAATGCACCTTTCAATGGAGTGTGTGATTAGAAAGGACTGATAATACATGCACAGTGTTACCCTACAATACCAGAGAATAAATGCTAAAGTTGATGAGCTGTGATCTGTCTTAGACATAATGCAAGTCACCCTTTCCTAAGATATTTTTATTATTTTGCTCTATGTTTTAATTCTTTAAAACCTTAAGTAACTTTTATGTAAGTCATCAAATTAAAAAAAAAAGGAAGAGAGAAAAGAAGGAATGAGGAAGGCAATACAGAGGGCTCTAGATGAGATATTTGACTTAGTTAAAATAAATCAACTTGAACTCACACAATGTGGTCATGCTTAACATATCTGGAAGAATGGTTAGAGTAAGTATATGAGAGGTTTCTCAGAGAAATAGCTATGGACATATTTTACCTGGATTTTAGCAAAAGCTTTTAATACAATTCTATATACGAATCTAATCCACCAGCTAATCACTAAATTTATTATGAGGTGAGCTACTTGACTGCATTAAACTCTGGTGTGTGAGTTGATTTGGTTTAGGGTAGAAACATTGTGGGAATTTAGTTAGAGAAACAGGTCCTCTTGATCATGGCTGTCCCTCACTGTTCTTGCCCATTACACTGAGAATTAAGAGAAGGATGAAGATCAGCTGTGGGTGAAATGTCACTCTTTTTTTGCTGTCATATCAATTTCTTTCATGGAGGCATTAGAACATTTTCCTGTGAGAAAAATTAATGAACAAGTCTTGATTTTTGAGAAGAAGTATTTTTTTTTTTAATGTTTTCAGTAGCAAAACCTACTTGTACTGAAACAGCTGGTACCTGCCTACAAAGTAATGATTTTAGGGGGGATGAGGAAGAAGGAAAAAAGATACTAGAAAGATAAAATGAAATAGTTTTTTATTTTAATTGTTCTGATTTCTCTAATTTATTTTTTGTGTTGCTGTTTTTCACTTTTTTCAATGGATCTATCATATGCACATTTAGTGATAACAGCTACTGTGAGTGTAGCAGAAAAACATTAATGAAACTAAGCATACTTCCAAGACTCTTGGATCATTTATGGGTTAATTAAGGCAGCGGATGTTCAAGGTAGGATGTTGTGGTTTCGCAAGCTTATGTGGTCCTTTCAAGCTTACAGATGTGAAAACTTCTACAGAGATTCTGATTGCATTATTCCCACTCTTCCCCCATGTTTTCAAAAACTCCAAAAGTCAACACATTTCCACAGATTCATAATTTCCTCATGTCAATAGGCTTTACCTCCCTTGATGATATTTGGAGATAGAAATAGCAAATCTGTCTGTAAGCTAGATGAATTTCCATGGATTGTTCAGTGGTTTGCCAAACTATTTCCACTTCTCCTTCCCCTAGATTTCCTCATTTTTTGGCTGACCATGAAATGTTTTCCTACAGCATGGCTCTTATGAAGGCTGTACTGCTCATCGATCTCTTCTTTCAGATCAGATATGAGAAAATTTCAACTTCTTATCTATATAATTCTCTGCAGTCAATGGTGAAAATCATAACCATTTGAATGGGAGTAAGGTCTTCTTCTTCGTGTATATTCCATGTTCCTTTAGGTTCAGATTCTACACTATCAAAAGTCTATCTCAGCCATTACTCTGTGCTTACTACCAATTTCCAGCAATATACAATAATTATGTCATGTTATGTCTGTTCCAGAGATTATGATAAAGAGAGATTTCAGAAGTCGTAAATTCTATAATTTATCAGTGCAATGTTTCTTTTTGTATTAAGGAATGACATATGGAAATAAAACAGACTGAAGAGTGCTAGACTCATTGTAGCGCATAAGGTGCTTAAGGAGGTACAGTCTCAGGTTTTTTCCAAATGTATAGTTTCAGGTTTCAGGTTTCCGGTTTGAAGACAGGAATCAGATTGGAGCAGAAAAGCAAATCAATCTGGCTTCCATTTTTGACAGCCAGTTCCTTCCCTAATATATTTGTTTTCAATAATATGTCAGGGATTTTCAGTTTCAGGGTATGTATCACTAAGACAATTTTGTTCCTTGAAACACTTATATGTGCTTGAACCCTTATGACACCAAAGCATATGTTTGCTCCTGTTCAGTTGTCTTTATATTGATAGGTCAAGAAAAACCACCATAGAACATGCAAAATCTGAGGGGAAAAAAGTGTGGATTACATCATACTATGAAACCTGCTGGAGATGGCCACCAACATTAAGATTAAAGGGATCAGGCATGATGACATCCGGAGACACTGTCATGTGCAGCGTCCTATTATGGTCCTTCTTATGTGATGGGATTTATTCTGGGTTTATGTGTTGTGAACGTAATCTCTGCAAGAGAAAGACTTTCTGACAGCAAGAGTTGGCAGAAAAAATCCCCTCTACTCACCTGTAGAATTATTAAACAAGTTCTCAGTCTTATTTATTGCTGTCACCCACACTTCTCTTTCTTCCTGTTTTTCAACTGGCAAATAGACCTTTCTACATGAGCCTTGCAATTCTTTTTAGTGTGGAAGCACAAATGTTTTATTCAGTTCTTATATCTTTGCCCAGAGCACAAAGCAAGTCCTTAATAATTTAGTTTTACAGATGACTCAGAATCATCATATCCTGGGCTTAGTCTTAAACCATAGCTATTCATGGACTGAACTTAGTATTATAGCTTTTAAATTCATGACTTTGGGAGCAGAAAGTACTTATAAAAGCACATCGTATATATTTTTTGTACGAAATGTCAAACTATTAAGGTTTATATTTCCTAACTTTTCCGAAGATTAGGGAAAATACAACTTAGTTGCTGTACTTCATAGAGCTGAAAAAGCTTGAGAATAGTTTTTGTGATTTCAGCCTCTGCTGCCGTCTTCATAATGCTGCAAGAAAATTACTTCAAAGTACTTTTTAACAGTCATTCTTGGATACATAGCAATTACTGTTATGCATTTTATGCAACCATCCTATAGCCCTTACATGTATGTCCCTGCTATGGGGTTTAGGAGTCAATTTCATAGCTTCATCAGAAAGGATCACTTTTCAACAACTGCTTTTCCAGATAGATTTTTTTAACAGACAATGCATTCTTTTCTAGCATAAAAAGCTCACCACAATCCAGTCTGGAGGCACTTGGGGAACATATAAAAAATATAGGGCTCAAAAAATGCAATATTGAATGACACATCTCTCCTTTGAGCGAGATATATCTATTTTACCTGATCTCAGGTACTGATCTGTTTATGCAAAGCCTGAAGAATGCTCTTTTTTTCTTACCACATATCCATGCAAATGTTCCCTCATCATATCTGCTCTGAAACATTTTTAGAAATATCCTGAAGTATTCACTTTATCTCATTGGATTAATAAAAATTTATAATTTTAATTATTAGTAATTCAGCATTTTGCATGTGTTAACAAGTGAATGAATTCTACAGGTCAATAATATGTCAGATCTAAAAGTGGGAAAAATCCTATTAAAGAATATGTAGTCAGTTTCATGGCAAATTCCTGGGGGATTGGAGGTGTTGTCTCTGATTTTTTCTTTATCTTGACATGACTTCTAGATGAACTGTAGCAAGATTACGATCATGATCTTTCGTCAGAGCCTGAATCTTTGGTGAACAGCAAACTTCATGTATTCACGTCCTTCAGAAATCAACCCTTTTTAATCCTTCTATTGCATACTTACAAATTTTAGGATAACCTATGTGTTTTAATATCACCGCAAGCTCACAAAATCAAAACAAAATGAATTAAGAAAAGCTGTTTAAAAATTAAACTCCTGTTTTGCTTGTCACCTTGCAAACTAAGGTGAATGTTTATAAGCATGGCAGTAGGAAGTGTAATGCAAACGTAGCTGAAGTAAAGGAGAAATACAAAGAGAGAAGTTACTTTAGTTAAGCCACCTTTCTCTATTTGTGTAGGTGTGAAATGACCATGTACAAAGAGAAGCAACTAATGTAAGCCTCTTAGTAGGTTGAACAGCATTCATAGAGTGTCTAATGGAAGACTGAGAGAGTATGCACTGATTATAGCTGTGCATATGACTGACACGACTCAAATACCTGGGGTTAGAGGCAAGCCTGGATTTTTTTTTCCTTGACTTTTGAATTCTGTGTTTTCAGTGTTCTTCTGCTTACAGTCTGGCAAAAAGAGTGCTCTGAATATGATGATATCCTTTTGACCACCAGAAGTTTGACTTCCTAAAATTTTATGTAACTAAATTACAAAAGGAAAGATTTTGTTTTGAAGTCAATAAGTCATTTATTATCTAGGTTTTGCACAGGATTTTGGTTCGTAGCACAGGTTTAGCTTGTGCATCAGTGGACAGTTAGAGCTTTTACTTCAGTTAGAGCTTTTACTTGAAAATAAGAAAATGAACAAACTAATAAACCTATCTTCCCAACCAGGTTAGGCTGAAAGGCGAAGGAGGACTGAATGTACAGAACTGGAATCATCCAATCTTCTTCTTCATCATATTCTTCATCTTCTTCATCTTCTTCTTCTTCATCTTCTTCTTCTTCATCTTCTTCGTCTTCGTCTTCTTCTTCTTCTTCTTCATCTTCTTTTTCTTCGTCTTCATCTTCTTCTTCTTCTTCTATGAGAAAGTCAAAGAAATCTCACAGGATGTGGCCTGC
This sequence comes from Cettia cetti, assembly GCA_013401135.1. Taxonomy (NCBI): domain Eukaryota; kingdom Metazoa; phylum Chordata; class Aves; order Passeriformes; family Sylviidae; genus Cettia; species Cettia cetti. The sequence goes on along the minus strand of VZUI01045399.1, from coordinate 45,427 downwards.
ACTCAACAGTTATTCTAAAGAACTAAACCAGTAAATATCCACTAGTTAAGCCATCCAGGTTTTGCAGGTCTAAGATGTGATGACTGTGATAGAGGGCACATAATTCAGACCGTTCAGTGGGTTAAGTAATGCACATATATTAAACTGATGTAATAGATAACCTAGTAATATGCACAGACTGCTTTGGTAACAGCATGGATTGACCACTAAATAAAATTGTTTGTGAAATTTTTGTGGGTGGTATGGTCCAGGGTTAATCTTATCTGACACCAGGCAAGTTCAGTGTTAGGATCCTTGTAGAGTTATCACAATGTGATAATCGGAAATGTTAAATGTTGCCTTATGCTGTTCATATTTATTCAATCATGGAAGTCTACAGTATGGTAACCAAAAATTAAACAAATATGTCATGTTGTCAGATTTTTTTGTTAGCAAAACTTTTCCTTATTTCTAGTTCTTTTATTTAATCTTTGCTTATTGATCTCAAAAAAGCTCATAAATTCAGTTCCATTTTATTATCTCAGTTGCATAGTAATGAAGCACAGCTGCTGCAATCCTGCTAGTATTTATAACTTCTTGTGCAGCAGTAGATGTGCCGGGGTTTTTTTTATTTCTTTATAAAAGACAAACTTCAGTTTATCACATACTGTTTGAGGGTCTACTATATTTTTCTTACAGTTGCTGTTGTATCTTTAGACTGTGCTTATCAAGCCTAGCCCATTTTTCTTGGTCCCACTCAAGAGCAGAGCAGCAGAGGCCTGCTCTCCTAAAGATCTGGTCTTTTCCAAGCTAAACAGTTGTCTGATTCTAGGTTTATAAAACAAAATTGAATATAGCTGGTGTGTACACTGCGTCTTCCCCAAGCAAAGAAGCTAGTCTTTACTTTTCACTTCCTCTACACAGAAACATAAACATCTTGTGAGAAAACAGTTTTAAATGACAATAAGGTATAGGTATATCTCTTAAAATGTAATCAATCAAAACACATCTTGAGGTGATATTAGAAGAAGATTGAGTGACAAAGAGTCTGATATTCTTCCAGTACCTTTTCCAGGAGAAAGAGTCAAATCAAGAGCTTAAATGAATATCTTTAAATTAGTATGTCTCTGTTTAATAACGTTTATTTTACACTTTATTAATAGTAATCTTTTAGAAGATAGATTTTATTTTAAAGGAAAAGTGAAATATGCTTACCAGTTTAGAACTAATATTAGCATATTTTTTTGTTATCCCTGGAAAACTGATATCAGGCATTGACTTGAATCAAATTAGAGCAGGCTTGGTGGCAAAGTTTAAAAAATTATCTTATGACCCCATTTCAGATTAAGGCAACAAAATACAGCACTGTACAAGATTTCATCTGTACATCCTAATTATTCAGGACACTGATTATTTTCTGTGAATTTTGTATCTCCTTTTGATGTTGGAAGTACAATTTAACTGCCTAACCAGCATATGTGTATATATATGTATGTATATATCTATCTATATATATGTATGACATATATGTATTATCCTCATCTAGGATTCAATCCTTGTTCATCATAGCAATGATTACATGATGAACAACTAAGAATAAGAAGTTAAACTTGGAATACTCTATTCTTCTACTGGCAAATTTTACTTTCTGCAGACGAAATAGAAAAGGAAATAATGCAAAGAGCTGGCTGCTTTGTCTGCCTTTAGTTTAATTGGAGGTTTGGTCAGAGTTGTTATCTTTTTTGAATTTTACACCTTCTTCAGAAGATGTAAAAACTAACTAAATCTCTCAAAGTCACACTTTCACCTCTTAACTCTCAGTGTTTTTCTTGACAGATGGACTTAGTTGTTTTTCATTTTTCTGGAATGAAGGGCTGCTGACATTTGTCATCCCATTTGTATTGTTTTATTCCCTCTTCTTTCTTTTTTTTTTTTTAACACAAATAATCAGGCACTGATATTGAAAAAAAATTAGAAGGGCATTGCAATTTGCTACTATGTGTCTTGCTTCTCCTTTTATAACAATCCAATGAGTTGACTTGTTTTCTCATTTTCTTGAATATACATTATAAACAAAATCTGAAAATCTTTCATACATCTAGAAATTCACCTTCACATGGAGTAAAAGAAAAATCTCACTGCCAACAGAGATATGCTTGTGCATGCCTGTATATATAGGTACACGTGTCATTAAGTCTTTTCAAAATTGTTTAGAAGTTTACAGTTATTATTTTATATCAATTTACACTTATCCTTACTTTCACATAAATGACTACAAGGGTAATTAGAAATGCATCTAGATAAAATTAGAGTGATCCCTGAAAGAGAAGGAGTGTCAAGGAGCATAAAAATTCAGAAATACGGTTAGTCTTTACCTGAAAAAAAAAAAACAGTGATCGCCCTCAACTATTTTTAATCCCTTTTTGCTCTAGCCAATAAAATTTTTACTTCTCTAAGCATTAAGTATCTGAACACTTAGATTTTATTAATCATGAAACGAACCTGAGATTAATTGAATTCTGATGAATCTTAGGAATTACAGCTGTTGGTTATAAAAAGAAGAGTTCAAATAAACAAATATTTCTTTTTAGATGGTTTCCAAACTTCAAATCACTTGTTTATCTTTCTGTCTCTCTTTTTTCCTTTTTTTCTGCTTTCATTTTTCCCCTCCCCCTTACTCATTCCTTCTTTCCTTTCTTCATCCCTGTTTTTTCTTTTTCTTTCTTTTCTTTCTTTTCTTTATTCTTGGAATGTATTTTATCGTCTGTCAGTTTTGCCCTATGATATGTCCTCTTAAATTGGATCTGTAAGCCCTTCATAAAGTTTAATAAATCTTCAGCATTTCACCCTAAGGAAATTATATTAAAAACCTTCAAATGTGAAGTTGGGCCTGCAGACGCACAGCACTGGGAATTATATCACCATAATCAGCTTGTAATGAAAGCCTCTGTCGCTGTTCTCTCCCAATCATAATCTGCCTGTCTTTATGAAAAAAGGGGGGTTTGTCTGGGTTCATCTGCAAGCTTTAATTGGAAGATGTCTTCATTTCATTCCAGCCTACTGGGATAATAACTCAGCCCCATGTTTAAACACAGGCCCTTGCCGCTGATATTTTTTCATTTAGTAAAGCATGTCTCTTTAAATGATTTAGCAAATCACCATGAATGCCAAGGCGGGATGATTGGCAGCTCATTGCTGGTGCACCATTTGCATGACATTTGTTCTTCAGCCCGGAAAGCTGCGGCAGGTAAACAAGCAGGCCCTGTACTGACTCCCTGTGAGTCCTTCCCTGTTTATTTTCTCATAATCAAATGACATTTATGGAGAGGCAAATGCAGCTGCACATATATGGAGAAAAAATGCAATCAGGCCAAACATGATGACTTCATTCAGGTGATATTTTGATTAGAGAAAGGACAGCTTTATGGCATAGAGTTTCTTGCAAGTGAAGTCAGTCAAATTCCATTTTACAATCTCTATTTTTAATATAAATACTAGGTTCAAATAATTCATTGCACTCAATGGTACTGTCAGTGTTACAGTGCAATATGTAGATGTTCAAATTTCTTAAAATTTCTACTTTTAAAAATTCTTTAATTTCCTAAAGTTCTGTTCTGGTCTCTTCTGAGTCACGTTTTTTTGTAAGGGTCATATCTCTCTTTCTATATATAAAGCTGTTCTGTTGTCTCACTGAAGCTTTTTTCTAAAAGATATTTCAGAAAGGAAGGTTTTTCTGAAGTTAAATGTTTTAAACATTTCCTAGCATATCATGGTGTCAAGAAACTTGGAAGGAAGCAAATTGAAATATATAACATATAATATATATTGCATCGTATGGCACTTGTACCGCAACCAATAGTATTAGTATTCTTCTAATACACATTTCACTTCAATTTCAAAGGTTGTTTGAGAACAGAAATAAAAAATGGCAATTACTGAGCAAGGAAGAGGTGTGTCCTGTGAGGGGTTTGCAGCTATCTTGGGTAGCTACACTCTGGTTTTCACTTATTCTTAAGGAAGTACTTTATCATATTGTTGCTGAAGGAGACAGCTTTTTTTCATGTTGTGGGAAGATTTTCTGTAAGAGAAACCATGAAATTTGAGAATCTTCAGTAGCTGTATAAAGTGGGAAAGCAGAATCATATATTCCCCACACAGCTCGACCCAGAAATACAGTCAGTATTGTTATTTACAGTTAGTATACAGTTAGGAAAGTTGAGGGCAGAGGGCAGGATTTTTGCCCACCTGTCATACCAGTCCTTTTTGAAACAATACTCAAATAATAGAGGGCTGATAGGTGCACACAGAGGGAAGAGTTAAGGGTCTGTATTTAATAGGGTGTTAATTTTTAGAAAAATCTGCTGACAAGGGTCCCACAAAGAGGGGGCTCATCATGTTGTGAAAATTTGGCCAAAGAGTAAGAGGAAAAGTTGCTTGGCAGAAAGGAGAGCAAGTAAATTCTGTGGAGTTGCTTTAACCATATCTTTTTTCAGCAAAAATTCTACCCTTATATTTTCGGGCTGGGTCTTTGTCCAGTTTTTTGGAAAGACACATGCTTCCAGCTGTGACAAAACACAGCTGTATTGTTATCTCAATATTCAGGGTTTCATCTCCCTGAAGCAACTGGTTTATATTTCATCAATCTTTAACTAGGCACTAAGAAATCCGTAGACATAATTCAAAATCAGACTTACTAATTGGGCTGATAGGGTTTCTTACTACTGTAAGAGTGTGCTCCTCACACAGAGCAGGCAACAACTGCTTAAGCACTTGCTGTATTTTTGAGCATCTCAGCTTTATCTCTGAGCAACTGAGTTTGGTGTGAGAAAAGACAATATACAGAGTGCAGCCTGAACTCAAAAGGAATCACTAACATGGTTCAAGAAATTGCTGGACTGGGTAACTGGCAGAAAGGTGAGATAACAATTGTGGAGAGGTAATTGGGCCTGCAATTGGAGCTGAGCTGAGTGAGAGGAACAGGAAATATTGCCTTTCAACTCAGTAGCTCAAAAACTATGAAGGAAAGAGTGAAGGGACATACAGAGAGGCAGATGTGACAATAAAACTGATGGATCAGGGAGTAATTTGGAGAGTCTGGCTCTGTCGTACCCAGTCCTGAGAAGGTAATTTGGTTTCAGTTTGGGAGGAATAAGTGTGATGAGACTCACTGCTTGAAGGAGATGTGGTTTGGGAGACCAAAAGTCATGCATCTCCAGTTGTTGCCAATGGGAAACTACAAAATCAGAGAGCAGGAAGGTAAGAAAAATTAATTTAGAATTGACAGTACTTGTTAGCTATAGTAATTTGAAGTCCGTGGAGGTAGACTAATGAGTGGGATTCTCAGGAAGCTGGAAAAACAAAGACCTTCTTTCCTGCTTTTATGTATTTATGCATTGAGGTAAGCTGTCATGTCCACAAACATATTCGATAATGTGCACTTTTGAAAATCTCAATACAGGAGTTGCAGCATCATGAAATTTTGAAAAAAAAATCACTCTTATTTATGAATCTTTTAAAAAACCATAACACATAATGTCTGTTCTTCCACTTTTTATCATCCTGATTTTGAATTTTAGGCACAACAAACCAACCCCCATGCCTCATGTACCTATTATCAAATTAAGGTAGAGGTTGTCTAATTTACTTCTCCTAGTTGCTTTACTAGAAACCTGATAGTGTACATGATTTTAATTGCTAATGCTTTTTTCTTTTTTAATTCATTACTTTAAGCAGACTTATGTGAATTGTTGTGAAAAGAGATTAATCTAAAATAAGGATAAGAGCCTACAAATTACTACTGCTTAAGGATATCTTCAAGCCTTGAAAATCTGAAGGCACTTTGAAAAATCAATAAGTTAAAAGATAAAAATTCCACCCCCATGTCTCTTTAGACCACTTCACCCCACACAGGTGTCACTAAAAAAAAAAAAAAAAAAATCTCTTTAAACAAGAAATCTGTCCAGCAGCTTCCAATGTGACCCTTTATGATTTCAGTACAGGAGGATAGTGCAGAAACTGTTCAAGTTACCTTTTTTTTTCTATTAGCCGTGACTGTGATGAGCAGAAAAATCTTAAAGACAGCTGAACAAGCATCAGCCTGGTATTTGACAAGGCTGACAAGATGGTCTCCGTGGACATGTTTTACTCACTATGTGAATTCACTTTGCCTTCTCAGATTGAACTCAGAGATCATCAAAAGATCATTATTATCATTGCTTCTAGGTGAATGAACACTTTATTCTCACAGATATTTGGAGAATGGCAGCTTCTTGTAACTATTCATCCATTCACATATGCACAGGGATGACTATTTGCTATTTATTATATATAGAAACTACATCTCTTAGCCAGGAAGGAGAAAAATACTTTTACCTGTAGGGATATACCTAGAGGTACTAATGTATATACTAAACAGCTTGGAGGCACCCCATAGTTTCAATTCTGTTTGTTCAGACTGCACAGCAAACAGACATTCAGAAATCTCTCTTGCTATAAAAGGTTGGCAGCTACATGTATGCTGCACAGTAACTGCTGGAAAAGAACTGGCCATGTCCTATAGAAGGAATTCACACCTTGAGCCACTGCCAAGTTGAAATGCCTATGATGTTGTGTAGGATTGTCCTTGTATAGTTTTGGATCAAATTCAAAGACCTTCCAAATATGAGGGATAAATGGATTAGCAAATGTTTTTGGTTCTGCTTAGATAATCACTGTTATGACCAGACTTGGTCAAAACTTCTCCAGAGCTTGAGGCAGAGGGAAAGGGAGGATGAAAAGAACTTTAGAGGAAAGGGATAAAAGTAAAATAAAAAGGAAAGGGGAGAGGGAAAGGGAAAAGGAGGAAGGGGGACAAGAGAGAGAGAAAGCAGGAAGAAAGAGAAAGGGGAAATGGGAATGAAAATGGCAAAGTGAAAGAAAAAAAGAACAGAAAAGATAAAATAATAGATGCATCCTCAAAGATCACTATTTCCCCCTTGTCTCTAATGTGAACAACTTTGTAGCCTGCCAGTTTTGAGGAACAGCCCAAACCCACACTTCTTTAATCTTTGTGAATTCTTAAGTACAGAAACTTTAAAAAACAACACTGAAAAATGAATTTTAAAGAAGGTTTTTTTAAGACATTGATTCATAAAGACGTAACTTCTCAAAATTTTAATATTTTATTTAAAAATATTATTAATCAATGTTGCTTTTTTTTGCAACTGGACTTATTTTCATTCAAAGAATCCATCTTTCCCCAAAATCTAAGTATTTAAATAATTTTTGGCATCTCTGTATTTGTTTAAAACTGTGTCATTAGTGTTTAGTACAAGCTGATTTGTATGTGTTTTCAATGAGTATAGAAAGAAGTGGACAAGCTCTCACAATATAAACAACTGAAACAATACAAGTATATCTGTACTGCTAGACATTAGTGCAAAAATTATGAAAATGGGATTTAATGATCAGAAATCTCTACTTTATACAAAATCACAGTAATACATTTTCTCCTGTCTAGTTTTTTTCACAATATTTTAATTCTCAGCATGGAGTTTTGCATTCTACATGGCATCTTGGCTTCTAAATATTTTCATATTTAAAAACCAAAGTGATTCAGTGTTCATAGTTTTGAAAGCAGTGGATGACCATATGCAAAAAAGAAAGGGATGGTAATAAAAATTTTAGAAGGGTCATGATTTCTTTTGGAAAGATATGCGAAAATAAAGGGCGTTGACAACATTATCACATAGAAAAATATCCCAGAGTCTAGTTCCAGCTGAAATTCTTTGACTCTTTTAGTTGGCTAAAAATCATATTGAAACAAAAAGTATTCATTGTCTGCCAATAACTCATATTCTTTTGCTACAGACACTAGATGCATTTCAGGCATTTCACAGAGTACAAGGGCATATAACCATTTTAGAATAATTTGAACACAAGACAGAGCACTGAGGAGATTGGCAGTGACACTGTCTAGTCTGATCTCTTCATAGCAAATAAAGCTGCTCAGCTAAGAAATATTTTTTTTAATTGAAAAGAATTATCAGACAAGACAAAAGTTTCATCATTTTTCATGCATTTTTAACCAAACTCTGTCTGAAACAAAAAATAAATTTTGGCAGGATAATACTTCAAAAGCATGTCACAGCATGTCTAGTAATGGCATTATCTAAAACATGAAAAATTCTGGTACCAGTCCCCACATCCTAGATAGGTACTTTAAGACATTTCTTCTGAGGCGTGTTTCTCTCAGTTTCTTATAATGGAATTGTTCTATTCGCCCAACAAACTGAAGATTGAAAGAAGGCACTTGTTTCTTCCGCCATTAATCCACTGGTAGGTTTTACATTCAATCACTTTGTGGTCATGTCCCACCCCACCATAGCACTTCCTGTCCACGCTGGCTTTGATTCTGTAGTCTTTAATTTGCACAGATCAAAATGGTTTTAATAGGAAAGACCAAGGTCTCTCTTTTCCCTTTCATGCCTTATCCATAGCATCAAGAGATTCGTGTCCACGTCGTGCAGCTGTGTTTGGGTAGCTGATGCTATGAACCTTCTATGATCAGTGGCAAAGCACAGCCTGGGATTCAAGCCCCAGCAGTGAGCTATCTGTCAATAGGTGAGTTCACTTTCTCTTGTACCTTGAAGAGTACGGGTTTCAGTAACTAACGAGCAACAAAATGTTTGACACCTCTTCACTGCAGCAGTGTAGGATATGTCAGTGATCTTTCTCCTCTGAGATATGTGTTTGACCCTCTCTTGTAACAAAGAGAGTATTTGAAATGCAACACATAACCTTTGCTCAGTCATTTATTTTCTTTTTCACCACATCTTGGCCTACAGTTGGTCCATACTTTCTTTTTTCTTAATTCAGTATGAATATTTAGAAAGCAATATATACTTGACTACAAGATCACTTGCTTTTAATGTTCCTGTTTGAAATCAGTATCTAGATGTTATATCCTCTATATGTGGAGGAGCAAAATCAAGTAGAGAAACCTAGTTTCTGTTACATCCTGACTAGGAAAACTCTGTCAGAATCGCATTTAACAATCTCTGTGTCCCTTTGAATCATTGTAACAAAGTTCAGAAAGGGAAGATAAAAGAGAAACAGGGAAATGCTGTTTATTGCCAGAACTGTAATGAAAAAGAGTTAATTCAAACGTGGGCAATAAAGAAACAAGATCTGTAATGAACCGGTTGAGATGTTTGAATAAAAAGTAAGGTGCAAATACAGAAAGTGCCAAAATACAAATCTTCAAGAGGCTAAAGGGCATCTCATAGAAAAAAAGCTGGGCTACATCATATATGTAACACTAGGCAATTATTTATTAAATATAGTCATTGTTCACAACAACTCTCAGACAAATAGAAGACAACAGGTTTGTTCCACACAGAATTAAATCAATGGCAAAGCATCAAACAACCTTGAAGGAAACAGCACTCTTTTCTTTGTGTCTATCTGAAGGATGTTCACCATGTTTCAACAGTGTCAAAACCTCATTTTCTTTTTCAGTTTTGGAGTTCTCAGGTCCACCAAAAGAGCTGAGACTTGTGAGGACTGTATAGGCAGAATTCACCAACATGACCAAGACAATTATATTTAAAATTTTGGGAGACAAAACTTATTCTTTCTTTAAAGTATGGGCTGCTGGGAATGCTAATTCAGCAATAACAAGTTGAGAAAACAATTGTCATAACCACACCAGTAACTTTTTAATATGATTTTGTGTAAATTCTTGTTCTAACTCTAAACTGATTGCTAGTTTGGGGAACAAACTTTTAACTCTTCTGGTAATTTCCTACAAGGCCTATATATTGGAGAGTTTTAATTATAAAACAGAACTCATTCAAAAAGGGGTTTGGTCAGGTTGCGAAAGAATTGAAGGTTAATATCAAATACTAAATGTTGTCTAGAAATACAAGCTAGAGAAAAAAGTGCACCATCAGAGGCAAGCCTGTTCAAGCTGGCTGACACCTCTGGGTTTCTGAACTCCTTGTGGCCAGTGCTTAGGCAATTGCCACCACAAGTTTAGCAGCTGTAACTACACCATTTTTCCAAGGTGTTGTTTCAACACCTGTTCTGTGTATGCCACGAAACCTGGGGCCTGGGTTCTGCATCTGTGGAGGGTCTTTGGCATTCCCATGGCCCCCAGAGCACAGTAGCCTGCATGGGACCCTGGCTGGCCCTCAGCCACCCAGCTGAATGTCCTGCACTAGCAGCTTGCCTAGGGTCCTGCCTCTCTGCCTGCTGGGCAGGGTTTAGGGAGGTGGCAGCACAAATATGGGCAGGAGTATGTCTGGAAAGCATGGGTAAAAGGTAGGCTGGACTAAGAGGTAGGGAGGGGGATAAAGGATAAGAGTTCAGAGAGATATATGGATATGGCAGGTGTGCCATATCATGGTTACATACTGGTATCTGGTAAACTCATTGCTGTAAATACCTGTACATTTGCAGTTTCAGTAATAATATATTGCTCCATGGTGATTGCTTGTTTTCAGAAGTAACCATAGTATGAATCAGCTGTCAGCAGTGGCAGCTTATCTCCACAAATAAGCAATTAGTACTGATGAAGATGACCACTGGTCAGAAGGTGTGAAAACAGCTCTGACATCCCCATGACTGATGGATAGTGATTGCTCCAAGTAGTAATTAATCACTGCCTTCGGCTAGGCAACACTGATTCCACCAATATAAATTTGCTCCTAAGAATCAAATACTTCTCCATGGAATTCCCTGTAATTCAATATTTTCCACATATGTGCTACTTCCTGACCACCCACCAAATGCCTTGGTAACATGCTAATGCCATTGACTTGCCTGGGCTTTCTGGCTATCTGGCAGAGCCATTTAAGCTGACCTGTGCTGCTCTGCTGTAAAATGGACTGGAAGCACTCACGCAGATAGTTACTAGGTAACAGCTGTGAGGATGCAAGGATAAGCTTTCCAAATTGTTTTCATATGCAAGTCTTCTGGGTAAAAGGCTTGAGCAATTCCCAGGAAAGCTGATTTAAGTCTTGAGGTCTGAGTGCTGTGCTGATTTACTTCATTGGTGACTGTAATTACCCTGTGCTCAAGTTCCCAGTTATCATTTTTGTTTCAAGAGCATTTGCTGTGTGGATGCTTAGAGGTGTAAGCCTTAAATTTCAGCTCATTGACATATTGTCGCCATACAAAAATGCCTCTGAATTTGTCCTGAATTTCCCCCTGCTCAGACCAATAATGCCATTTAGTTTCAGCACTTTAATTCAACACTTACAACAGCCCTTCCTAACTGCACTTCAGAGACAAAGTCACTTGCACATTCCTTAACTGTAAGTTCACACAGCAAATCTTTTTCCTTGCAATGTTTTCATTCCTATTGTCTTAATGACACAGACCACTGGTTCATACAGTTTTATGTATTCCAACTCTGTATCATGTTAATTTATTTTAATGGAAAGAAGACATGATTTCTGTTAAATAAAAACTTCATTCTGTAAGATTACAATTTTCACTCTAACATTCAACTATGCCTAAAGGAAGGAAAGGTTTCATTTATTTTATAGGAAAATGACATTAAGCAGCAGAATTTATCCTGCAGGACAGGAAGAATTTTAAAGTAACATCCCTGTGGTGTTTCTATAGTAAAAATATGAGTGGCTGTTTTTTTTTCCCGACAGAATCTTGATATTGTCTTCCATTCATAAGAATATAAACAAAAGTGAAACAATTGAAAAAATATTGAATAGACAACTCTCATGCTGTTGATTCCAATCATTAACAGATGATATATAATGGAATACTAATGAATCAATTTATTTATTAATGCAAGATGAATTGAAATTATTCAGAACTTACTAGGTATGCCTTTGTCCTTTTTGAGAGAGAAAAAACCCCAGGAGGCAACTCAGAGGTGACCTTATCACTCTCTAAGACTTCCTGAAAGGTGGTTGTAACCAGGTGGGGGCTGGTCTCTTTCTCCCAACAGCAACTGACAGAAGAAGACAACACAGTCTTAAGCTGTGCCAAGGAAAATATCAGCTGGATATTAGGAAAAAGTTTTTTTACAGAAAGGGTGATAAAGTACTCCTCGGTGTGCCCAGGGAGGTGGTAGAGTCACCACCCCTGCATGTGTTTATAAAAAGACTGGTTGTGGCACTCAATGCTCATGGTTTAGTTGAGGTGTTAGGGCAAGGGCTGGACTCAATGATTTTGGAGGTATATTCCAACCTAGTGATTCTGGGATTCTCTGTGTGATTGTGTGTGTGTGATGTATGTAAGACTATGAGAAATTCTAAGTAACTCAATCACTATGCAGTTTTTGTTATTTTCTTTGTTCTTGCCTTTGTACTGATCACGTCTTTTCCACTGTGTTATGCTACACCCTTTTCACATCAGGTTTCTTTCAATGCTGAAAGGAAGTTAAGACTGATTTTCAATGTACCTAATATTTATGGAAGAAATGGGAAATTAAATCTCTCCTTTCCTCTTTGTCTGCTCAGGTAACACTTCACCTCTTTTGATTATGGCCCAGAGAATAGGAGAAGCCTTGACTATTCCTGTTGGAACAATTACAGAGTGGTTGGATTATCATGGGTATCAAAGATTCAGGGTAGAAACAGAAATCTACTCCTAATTTCACTGCCATGAATTAGTATCGTAAAACCATACAATCACAGAATGATTTGGGTTGGAAGGGAATTTAAAGGTCTTCTGTTTCCAACTCCGCTGCCATGGGCAGGGACACTTCTCACTAAACCAGATTGCTCCTCCAGCATTGCCTTGAACCAGGGATGGGACATCCACAGATATTATGGTACCTCCTCACCATCACAGGAAAATTTCTTCCCAATATCCAATCTAAACCTGCTCTCTTTCAGTCTGAAGCCATTCCCTCTTGTCCTACATGCTCTTGTAAACAGTCTCTCTCCATCTTTTTTTAAAGGCTCCCTTCAGGTACTGGAAGGTTGCAATTATGTCACCCCAAAGCCTTCTTTTCTACAGGCTGAACAATCCTATTGTCTCAGCCTTTCCTCACGGGAGAAGTTCTTCATTCCTGTAATTAACTTGTGATCTCCTCGGGACTGGTTCCAACAGGTCCATGTCCTTCCTGTGCTGGGACCCCAGAGCTGGATGCAGCCCTGCAGGTGCAGCCTCACCAGAGCAGAGCAGAGGAGCAGAATCCCCTCCCTGGCCCTGCTGGTCCCACTGCTTTGGATAAAGCCCAGGACACGTTTGGCTTTCTTCTGGTCATGTCCATCTTCTCACCCACCAGTATCTTCCAGCCTTTCTTGGCAGGGCCGCTCTCAATCCATTCTCTGATCAGCCTGTAATTGTGTGTGAGATTACCTGACAGAGGTATAGCACCTTGCACTTGGACTTGTTGAACCTCATGGCATCCAGGAGTGTCAACTGCACCACTCATCTTGATGTCATCTGCAAACTTGCTCAGGGTGCTTGCAATCCCTTTGCCTATGTCAACATGGAATAACACTGGTCTGAATATGGACTGCCAAGGCACCCCAATTGTCACTGATTTCTGTCCAGACACTGAAGTCTTGACCATTACTCTCAGGATATGGCCATTCCATATTTGCTGAACAGTCCACCCACCAAGTCCATCTCTTGCCAATTTAGAAAGAAGGCTTTTGTGGGAGATCATGTCCAAGTCCTTACAGAAATCCAGATAAAAGACATCTGTCTTTTGTCCACTGATGGAGTCACTCCATCATAGAGGGCCACTGGGTTGGTCAGGTGGGACATGCCCTTGGTGAAGTCATGCTGGGTGCCCTGAATAACCTCCCTGTCCTCCATATGCCTTAGCACAGGTTCAAGGATGATCTGTTTCAAGATCTTCCCAGGCACAAAGAGAATGCTGGTAAGTCAGTAGTTCCCAGGGTCCTCCTTTCTACACTTCATAAGCTGGACTATATTTCCCTTTTCCTAGTCCCTTGGAACTTCACCTGACTGCCATGACTTTCCAAATGTCAGGGAGAATGGCTTGGCAGCTGCCTCATTCAATTCCCTCAGGACTTTGGAATGCATCTCATCAGATAACTTACACTTGTGTATATTCAGATTTCTCAGATGGTCATGAACTTCATCTTTACTTACCATGGGAGGGACTTTGCTTTCTCTGTCCCTATTTTGCTGACTGTCCCCTTGAGATCTGTGGGAAGAGAGGTTTCCAGAGTAAACTGATGCAAAAACATTGTTGAACACTTCAGTCTTTCTTGTCTATACTTACTAGTTTTTCACTCATGTTCATGTGGTTATGAGTTATGACTTCTTTGACCTTCTTGTAATAGCTGATAAACCTTTACAAGCCTTTCTTATTATCCTTTTATTCTCTTGCCAAGTTCATCTCTATGCTTTGGCCTTCCTCAATACATCCCCACACAACTGAATTGTGTCCCTATACTCTTCCTAGATTATCTGCCTGTGTTACACTGCCTGTACATTTGCTTCTTGCCATTTAGTTTGATCAGCAGTTCTCTACTTAGCTAAGTTGTCTCTTGTCTTCCTTGTCTGATTCCTAACACCTGAGGATCCCAATCTCTTGCAGTCCTGAAAGCATCCTCAAAGATCTTTTTCACTCTCTTGTCCCCGAGGTCTGTTTCCCAGGGAATCCTACTGTTTAACTCCTTGAGAAACAGAAAGTATGCTTTCTTGAAGTTTACGGTCCAGATTTTACTCATCTCCTGACCCATATCCCCCTCAGGACTGCAAACTCCCCCAGTGCAAGATCCCTGCAGCCTGCAGGCTGCTTCCAATCTGGACATTCCAGATTGGCTCACTTACATTAGAGACTACTAGATTCAGTAGGACATCCAACTAGGGTCACATGTCATGAGGAGTTTGTTGGCAAATACCTAAAGCTTCTCCTGTTCTGCATCAAGTATTTTCTAATCTACTAGTGCTGGAATCAGTGAAAATAGCCTAGTCATATACTTCATCCACACAATCACGACGAATAACTTTGGTTAGATCAGGATTAAATGCTTTGACAATCAGCACTGTTCATTAGACATGGAAGTTTCTCCCTGAATTGAGTTGGTCCTTAATTTTTAGAGTAATCAAATATGTAGACATTTGGCTGAACATGAGGCTTTTTTCCTAAAAATAATCCACAGCTTTTGACTTCTTGTGTAGTATAATGTCCCAATGAGATTTTTTTTCCCTACTTTGTTTTCTACCTTGCTGCCTGGCTTTCCTTTCTTATCCTCTCTGCATTTCATGGTACTAAAAACAGGACAAAATGCCTTATCATTTAGTGAAAATACAAACAATTTTGACTGGAGGGAATTTTGAAGGTGTTTGAAGTTAGATGGTGCTGCCCACTTTCCAGCGCAACTATCTGCTTTCTGCTTTCATAGGAACAAGGAAGCTAATATGCAGTGGTGAACACAACATTTTGCACTGATAAGCTTATTCTTCAGGAAAAAGGTGTGCGGGGGGAAGAAAGTACCCATGTGGCTCATTGGTACATCATGAATCAGAAGAATGTCAAGAATTGTGAAGACATTATGGCACAGTTTGGTGTCTCCTTAAGCCAACACTGCAGACCTAAGAAGTGTGCTGGATGTCAAGCAAGAAAAAATGTTTTATGTTGACATGAATGTTTATTATACTCTATTCATTATTTATCTGGCGTGAAGAAGTAACCTGGCAATGGCTTTGTTAAATATTAGCACATTGTCGAGAGAAATGTACAAAACGTTCTTAAATTATTAATCTAAATTGGATTGGGCTTGCTATTGTGGAGGTAAAGACCTAGAGCAAATTAGGTCATGAGACAATTCACGTTGCTTTGTGGGATAATAGTGGAGGTAGATCTGCTAGATTGCAGCTTAGACAAAATAATCTTGAAGTTAGTCAAGTTACTGGTATGTCTAACCTGAGTGAAAGACCTCTCAGTGTAAAATAATCCCTCAAAAATACTGTTGTGTCTGCTAATCACAGAAATTATCTCTACAGAGACATACTGAACAGATTTACAGTTTTCTTCTTTGCACCCATTAGGTGATAAGTTGCAACCTCAGGTCACCCACATTAGTCTATTTTTCAGTACCTACTTGGTGTGCCTAGACAGTCTTCCACTCAGTCAGCTTTTCTAACTTTTTTAGCTATTAATTCTGAAGGTTTTTTAGATTCTATGCTGGTTTTGGCAGAGATTGAGCTAATTTTGGACAATTTTTTTTGCCTTTTTCTGGTTAGATATACTTCATATTCAACAGGAATGAACAATTAACTGCTGCTAAAAATGGAAAGCTATCTTCACATGAAGACAAGGCTTGGTAAATATATAACACTGTTTTGGATAATTTGAATCATTAGCCTACCTGGAAAATTGGTAGAGCTATTTTGAAAAAAATTGAAGGTAATTTGGGGATTTGGATGACTTTAAAATATGAATATTACACATATGCGATATTGGGTAAAATAGCACCTTTCCATAACAGGGGTTTTGAAAACAGAATTTCTTATATGACCTGAATGTGACATGAGTGCACAAACTATTTGGGTCCCAGAAGCAGGCTAGGGAAACACCATTCCAACTAGTATCAAGCTTCAATATCTAGTTTAAGTGGAAATGCAGCTTCAAGGAAAGTAGACAAGCAACTCTCTTATTAGCTGTCTCACAACATATAATTTGAGTATTCCTCTAACTTCTTTATTAAATTCAGCCAGCCTAGAGACTAATATCATGACACAGAAGGAGTAGGAGTCTTTTGATCTTGTCAGATAACAAAGAACTTTTTCCAGGCAAGTGCTGCAAACAGGGAATTTTTTGTAATGAAAAAAACAAAACCAATAACAACATAGTGCACCCATTTTACTGCAAGACTGAATATTTTAACATTCAGAGGACTTTTGTGTAAACTTTATTCATGCCTTAAATGTTCTTGCATACTTCTTTTTTTCTGGACACCTGTTGGATTACCAAAATGAAACTATTAAGTCCATCTTTGTTGTCAGTTCATTTTCTTCATGTCCTGTATGCCTATAACAGCTCTGAACCATTTTTCCTCTGAAAGGATATATGCATTACTTCTTAGTGCTTCTGAGTGTAAACCAGAATTTGTATGAGTGGTGACTTAACCTGGAAGAAGAATAAGATGAATAAGATGAATAAGATGAATAACTTGAAGGGGTAGGGGGAATGGGAAATGGGGAAGGACAACTTATTCTACATTTCTCTAAGTTTGTATTTGATCTTGGGCAGGACTATTGAGCCACAGTTTCTCCGAGGGTTTCATTGAGTATATATATTCCCTATTTTCTGATATTAAGATTTCTAGATCTTTATTCCTAGAGTTGGTCCCACCATACTGATGAATACTTCAATCATTTTGGCTCAGTTCTCTATGAATGTTGATTTTGCACTTGTAAAATCTATATGGTAACAGTGACAACATTTTTACTACTCTGCCTCAGTTGGTTTGAGCATGGTGCTAATATCACCCAGGTAATGGGTTCAATACCCTTATGGGCCATTCACATGAGAGCTGGACTTGCTTTGGGTCCCTTTCAGCTCATAATATTCCTTTATCTGTAATTAGATCATATTTCCAACAAATTCAAGAGTTAAAAGTGTAGATCAAAAAGATCTTAAAGTGTTTCTTCAGATGTTTCATCCAGATTTTGAAGATTTAAATATACCCTATAAAATGGAATGGAATACCAAAAAAAAATTATTAGAATTTGAAAGGTTTTTTAAAAATATTGCTTATATCAGTCTTACTAAGGCCAAAACAAAAATGCTACGTTTGTAAGAACTGACGGAGTTAATTTTTCAATGTCTCTCTGTGGAATCTGAAACTTTTACCAAACCCCCCAAATCTTACCTAAAATATTGTATGTAGTTCTAGGAATATAATTTTTCTCAGGACTGCTGTGGAATTTATCAGTGCTTACAAACTAAGAAAAGTAGACCTGGAAAAACATTTATTTTCCTTGTCCCTATAGATTTTTTTTCCTTTTTTAAAATGCTAAGGATGTGTGTCTCATAACAGAAGCTGGGATATTTTCGTGTTTTTTCTCTTCTTGCATTGTACCTGAACTCACCACATAAATGAGAACTGTAGGTACCACAGTGGCATGTTCTTTCATGTTTGCCTGCTTCAGATAGTGAAGTTTATATGTGGTGAGAGGTTTCCTGGCCACTCCTGTCAGCGACAAGTACAATTTAGGCAGCTCTCCTTCCCCTTCCTATCTCACTTACGCCAGAGTAGTGTATCTAGCTGAGAAAATGAACTGAAAAATACCAGAAATTCGCAAGGTCATCTGAAATCATGTTTTCTTCCCTTATACCTGACGAAGTATTGTGTTGGGGCAGCTAAGGGGATAGGGAGAAGGGAAAGGGAGGGGGTCCTGGAGAAGGAGAGGTGGCTTCAAAAGACAGATGAGCACTGGACAAGGAATATAGGTTGCCGAATGTTACCTTAAACAAATACCTGTGAAATCTGGACCTGGTTTAAACTAGAGTGAGTGAGGCTTAGAGGTAGCATCTTTCTAGGAATAAAATTTACTAGTTTTTTAAAATAATGGATTGCTTTAATGTTGATCAGTGAAAAAACATATATATATATATATATATATAGTTAGAGAACAGAGCCATACATTACCCTTAGGCAGTTTCAAATGGAAAAGGGAAACAAAAACAGACTGAGATGTCATTGCCAATATGAACCTCTACTGATTAAATTTGATCCTATGCGCTCTACTGGGAAACACATCTGGTAGGATTAAGGTCTACAGAGATTTTTTTTTTTTTTTTATGTGTACATGTTAAAGACCTTTTACCTCACAGTTCACGGAAAGTTGTTTCTGTGGTTCAATATCAAGAATGTCTGTCACCTTGATATTCAAATATTGTGATTTGTTTTCTGTTGTGGCTTGGGAATGATATGCCTCAATTTAGTGTTCTCAATGAAACAGCCCAAATCATGGTCTGCTCGCTCACTTCTGCATCTACATCTCCCAGCAGCAGGTATGGAGAAGAGGATGGGAAACACAAAGGGTAAGGATCACAGGAGGTGATAAGAACAAATTACTGGAAAAGAGCAAAGAAATAAGAAAATAAACAGTAGCAATTACAATATCAGTAATGGACGGAATCAGTGATATCTGACTGCTCCCTCTGCCATGCTTCCTGGGCTTGAAGCGACCCCTCATCACATTCCTGGAAAATGACATGAGGTGGTACAGAATTACCTCCAGGTCCTAACCATGCCTGCTTCTGGCTACTGCAAAAATTAGCTCTCTCCCTGTCACTGGCCTGGCCTAGGCAGAACCAGGACACCTAGTAAAATATTTCTATGCAAAAAGCAGTACTGAAGTGCACAGTAAAAATGTATATCAACAGAGGTTTAGGATACAAGTCTTCTCATTTTATCAATTTCTGATAGAAAAAGAAGGGGGAAAAAGTGCTCTGCTGTACATCTATTTAGACTGAAAATATCTGTCATGTGTCTATCTTTGCGTGAGCTTTGTGAAGTGAGAAAAAATGAAAATACCTTGTCATGAGTGTTTTACCACAGCTCTCATACTGAGCTGGCAGAGCATACCTCTGGTGAGACCTTCTCCAGCATCCTAGCCTATACCAAAATTAGCATAATAAAGATATATATTCTGCAGGGATAGTCTGAAGGAAACATTTTGTCTGCAACTGGAAATGTCTTGCGCTGACTTCATTCAACTTAATAGAGTATACCACGGGGTGGGATTTATTTTGTATCACTAATCTAAAGAATCTTGTACATTCAGAGGACAGAAAGTTGATGGCTTCTTAAAATTGCATACTGTTGATAAAGTGTGGAAAACTTCTCTTCCTGAAAACAATATACTACATCTAATGGTAAATCACCAGCAAATTCCATTAAGTTTGTAGGCTTGACATGTGATGCTTATTAAACGTAGGAGCAAAGCCACTTTATATACCATAATGTTCACATTACAAATTCGCTGCTTATAATGGTACTGCAAGAGTGTATGCAATTTTTCTGAACTTATGAAATATATTTCTGACACCTCAGGTATTGATGTATGCATGCACGATATTGTCCCAGTGCAGTAAGGGAGACTTAACTGATGTCTGCAAGATTTGATTTATTACAAGTAAATATGATTGCCTTCATAATCTGATTTTATTATGTTCGGGGCTCTCGCAGGTAAACTTTTAGTAGAAGGAAGAAGACCAGTTTTATTAAACCAGTCTATTTCTGCAAACCAAATCACTTCTTGACAAAAAAGATGAAAAAAGAAGTAAGGTCAAGAAGAAGAAGAAAGATAAAGGGTGAATTTTTTATGCCAAAAAAATTCCTCCACATGAATATTCTGGAATGCTGAAAGTTACTTTTTGTCTCTGTTAGACAAGAAGCCAGAGAACCAACCTGTCTGTGTCACTCAACCTCTGTAGAATCAAGGCAAATGCTGCCACTAAAACTTCTGTAGCTGCAACATTATTTAGATATTGTTTTGGGAAGTCTTGCCATAAAGTGTGGCATCAGATATTAGAGTATTGTTCAGCAGAAGACAATATTCCATACACACCTCTGTGCATCATACTTTTTTTTGTTTGTTTGTTTGTTTGGGTTTTTTTAATATATAACAGGGGAAAATTGCAAAGAACAATCCTTTACTGATAGGAAAATGAGATTCTATATATTGACACATTTATGCAAAAAACCAGAAAAATTCGCAGTAGTATTCTGTATCTTTCCATGCTGGTGAGCCAATTATTATCCAGGTTAAATGCTGTCTTATTCCCCTGTGCAAGTGAAAACATTCTCCTTTTTGTCGAAAAATCATCTGTAGAGAAAAAAATGTTTTGTTCTCTTTTATGTTGATGTAAATTAATATTGAGACAATACAATTGTGGGCACCTAATTGTATGAGCAGAAGATAAATAAAGTAACTAACTAAAAGAGCTGTGTAAACAGTTTTTTAGAGAGCTGGAGAGCATCCTTTCTGTAAAAACAGGCAACAATTTAACAGTTGTTTCATCAGAGTAATTATCTGATTTGGAAGTGATGATTTGTTAGTTACTGTGAGATACCCTTTCCTGGTAAGATTTTAAAAGCCTAGCATGTATCTTACTATACTCTGCTGTCCAGTTCTGTGCCTTATAAGAGTGTGTATGCTCTTTTTGGCTACAAACACTTAGACCTCTAATTTAATACAAGCCTTTAACTTGAAAGAAATTTTGAAGACAGTGTGGTAAATAATGTTTCAGAGAGACTGCTTCCTTACTTTTCTGCACATTAAAAAACAAAACAACAACAACAAAAAAAGAAATAGTGACTTCCTAAAAGCTGCTGTTTTTCTTCCTTGAACAGGACTGGAGCTTTTGTCCCACCTGATTATTTATCATTAAGTTCTTTTTCAAATGTAAAAACTGGAAAAAAACTTGTTTGATATACTACCCCGATCCTCTAAAATCTAGTTAGCCAGCTTAATGGCACTTTTGGAGTGCTTACTAGTGTCTGACAGAGGCTAAGCATCTTTTTAAAAGGAAGAAAATGTAGGTTGTCAGAATGAGATAGACATGTAGGTTTAGAAATGGAAACTGGGGTTCTGTTTTTGCTTTGTTGCTGATGTGGGTGGTAGTGCAGTCAATTTGGATGGACAACAGCAGAGAGCACTTAGGGTAGAGAATTATAGCGATAAAGTTTTATTTTTTATTGTATATGCAACTATTTTCCTATATAAAATTTATTGCATCCTTTGTTCTAAAATTTTACCTAGAGAAGTTTTTTTTAAGAATTTGCTTTGATTGCTACTGTTTTCATGACAATTTCTATCCAGCAATAACACAGACCTATTTCCAGATGATGTAGGTGTCTCAGACTTGGCTTAATTGTTGCTGTTACCCATTAATGTCCTTTAAGCAGTAAAGGTGGTAACTGTGCCAAATCTACAGCTAAATTAGGGACAAAGGCCTAACTGTTTCACAGTAAGCTACTGCACATGTTGTTTTTCAGGGAGTTATTCTTACAACACAACAAATACAGAATCACATTCAGAGACTGAAAAGATGTAAACCCCCAGATGTATAAATCTAAGGAGCAGAAATTCCATCTTATCCAGGGGACAGATGAACTCATTGCAGTAGCTCTCAGAAATGGACTAGGAAAAATACCACGTTATTAATAGAGGTGCACTGTGTGTGTTTACTTGTCTGAAATACATATTTAGATGCTGCCAGTGGGAAACATAGCCCAGCAATGTGTCTTTATATTTCATCAATGATGTTAATTTCTTCAGCACAGGGTAATGAAAAGTTGAGTTACTCTATAGACATAAGTCTCTGATATGGTAAAAATATGTGATGGTGGACAGTGTAATGGAATTTTATTTTTATCCAAAGGGATGACTGTACAGAATCCATTAGTGGCTTTGCTTTGCTCTGCCACCTGTGAGTTATGCAGTCATTCCTAAATCATGAAAATGAAGTATGCTGTCCTTGCTGCCATGAGAAACCCCATATTTATGAACACGAACAACATAGAATATATTAATGTGTATAGTATTAGCTCATCTAATGTGGGCGTTCATGTATACATGGACTACACAGAATGTTCATGTATAGCTTTTAATGTCTGGCTATATACCCATAATTATACAGGCCTGAGGTCAGCCTTTATGATAAATGAATTAATAATTTTAACTGAAAATAGATAGGCTAAAAGATGTGTTTTTACAGGGAATTCAGCCATCAGGTAGTTGCCAATACAGGAGGAAAGGCAACAATTTCTGTTCTAAACACTCAAATTGAAAAATTCAGAATGTCACATAATGCAAATGACACACAGAGTCATAAAAATACATTATTATCATTTATATTGCTTCATTTCATAATACAATCACTGATAAATTGAAACTAAAACAACAATAGCATCATGAATCAATCTTTTCTTCCCCCATCTCTAATATTTTGGTAAATATAATGCTGGCTAGCATTTGAAAGAATTCATAATTTCCTCATTTGGTAATTTCTTTTGAGCTAAAACTCTGTTACAGGGGATTTTCTAATACCAAAACCATAGACATTGCAGAGAAATAAAGCTGCTCTTGTTCACTGCTCTTGTTTCCTCTGAATCCAGTAAATTTCATGTGCACTAGATTCATTTTAAGAAGAAGAGTCTATGGGAATTACAATTGAGTTCTTGAGGTTCTTGCAATCTTTTTTTAAATTTCTCTATAAAATATTAAACTCACATGTGAGTATAACAGTATATTCGATAGGACAGTCTTCCAGATGCTGTAATACCATTTTCTGTAAATTTGTCAGTGTCCTAGGTATATTTTAGTGAACACTGGTTTTTTGCTTAAATTTTATTCTAAAGCTTTTCATAAGCTGTGAAAACATCCATCAGCTAAGGAAGACAGTACCAAGAATTGAGGGAGTGAATATTAGCAAATTCTTTACTACTTTCAGTTGAAAGAAGGAGAGGCATCTTAAACCAGAGGTGTAAGACTGGGGCATAATATGATGTCTTGTGTTTGGGAAGCTTGTGATGGGCTATGTAGATGGTAAGTGTGCCCAAAGATACCTCAATGGGGTCTCTACAGTATTTTGGTTAGCATTCATTGGTGTTTTGTAAAATGGGAACGAAAGTGGGAATGTTGTGTTGACAGCTCTGCTTACAATGGGTGCAGGCACTGGGTTTTCTGATTTCAGGAAAATGGCAAGCAAGGGAGGACCTTTTAAACCAAAGAAAAACTACTGTACCTTTGTTTACAAAAGATTTTTCTAAGCAACATGATTATTGTCTTTGGTCTCAGATTTTGGAACGTCAAGTAGAGGAAAGGGCTCAAATAAAAGAGTTTGATTTGTTTCTTCTTGCCCTGGATGTTTCTGTGTACTGCTTAATAATTTCCCTCTCTTCAATGGGTTGATTGAAATGTTTTTGAATTACATGTTTTTGTGTTCTTATTAGCAACTCTTTCAAACCACCATGGTCACTATTGACAGTTAGGCTTTCAAACCAAAATCCACTAAAGTTGACATAAAAATAGAAAATTTTCAAAATGTCTGTAAGAAGAGAATGCATTGGACATAATTTCCATTCTCTTTTTATGCAAGGGGTTACCAATACTGAAGATCACTGCTCTTTCCTCACTCTCAAAACGGACTCAAAAACTCAAAATCAAATCTTACAGAAAAGGTCTGTCACAAAATGTCTTGCCTAATATTGCTGTAGGATATTTCACATCTCCTACATCTACTACAAGATAATTTTATTTATTTTCTGTAAGTATATTACAGAGGCTTTTAAAAAAGGGACAAATTATAGCTCAGTAAATAGCAAAATCACATTTTTTTTTCTTTATATTGCAAGACAAGTCAAAAATTTCACTGAATTTTGAATGTTCTGGTATCTGTCTTTGTTAATGATTGATTATGGGATAATCATTGGATAAATTTCTGCAAAATGCCATAATTTGACTATTTTCAGTATTTTTACACTAACTTTAATAAAACAGAGGAGCACAGCAAGAACAGATGTATTTCCTGGCTCCCTCTAAAAGCCATCTGCCTTTTTTTGTCCTAAATTATTACTGGATACATACCTGTGGTGTGTATATATATGATTTGCTGACTGTTCAAACAGGCTATTAAACCCTCAGTTTCTTAGTCTTGATCTAGCTACTGAAGCTTAAGAGCAGATGATGTAAAAGGTATCAGCCAAAGTATAAGAACTACAGCCAGTTGTGGTTGCTCTTGATTCCAAAC
Source organism: Cettia cetti (assembly GCA_013401135.1). Lineage (NCBI taxonomy): Eukaryota > Metazoa > Chordata > Aves > Passeriformes > Sylviidae > Cettia > Cettia cetti. Next base: position 20,742 of record VZUI01045399.1, on the reverse strand, counting down.
TCATATTTGTATACAAGTCCATTTTCTAAGGACCTGAAAAGTCACATTGACTGTCCAATGGAGATGGGTCTGGAAATATATGCCCAGATGTTAACTTAGGTGATTATTTAAGAACTACTTTGTTGTGGGATAGAAAACTTCAGAGCTAACTGGGGAGTCTTGCATTGTAGAATGATGGATGACTCATAAGGTTCTGTGGAAGCATTTATTTACATGCTAAATTCAATTTTTTTTTCTCAATTTATTTCATTGTTCTTCCTTCTTTAGGTAACAGTCTAAGGCTATGTTCATGGTCTCTTTCTCAAAGATAAAGGTTTGCTCTGCACAAACTCTGAATAGACTGGAAATTTTGCGCATGGGTTAGCTCAAGACCAAGCCCAAACTAATAAATTAGGTCTCTGATCAGTGTGTATGAAACTGGGCTTTTTGCAAAGCTGAAGTATTATCTGGGCTTTGCATTCAGTGTGTTATAGTCAAGAAAAGCATGGACAGACCAAGTTTGCTAAACAATTAAAATTTTTTCCATCTTGCTCACAGTATTTTTCATGTGCTACATCTTTGAGTATTTTACATATGCAAAACTCGTCTGGCCTAAGTATATCACTAAAGGTATTTTCACCGTCTTTGGTACAAATCCTTTTACTTTTGGACAAAGTAAAAGGCTTTATGCTCCCCAAAAATATAGCAAAGCCCAAATGGAAAGACTACTTGATCTCACCATCTTTTACTGCCCATAAGTGTCCATAGACACACAGAAATTTTCTATTCAGTAGAATACACATAAAGTAGTAAGTGACTGAAAGCAGGGACTTATTATGGGAAATGTCAGGCAACCTCAAATTGAGGCAACTTTATGAGTACTGTCTAGGAAAAAGCTGAGGAAGTGCAATTCATTCTTTTTAGTTCAGAGGAGCACCTGGTTCTGGGGCAGAATTACTGGAGGAACATTTGGCACAGACCATCATGAGACAATCTTCCCTTTTTTGCTGTCTGTACAGAGATGCTGAGGCAGGGAACTGTGAAAAACTATTAAAAACTCGACATGCATTATAAGACCTGGATTCTTCAGCTAAATACACAAAAGGATATAGAGTACATCTGATGCTATTTGATCCTAAACAACATTCATTCCCTCCACTGCAAAACACAAACTTAAACTCAGACAAAACCATAATATTTATTACATGCAAGTCTCAACACTATATCCATCTAGTGAAGCCAACAACTTCACCTGAAGCTGACAGATGTCCAACATGGTGAATCATAACTTGAAACAGGCCTAAGCAAGTCAGTGGGACATAACCAAGCAAAATATATAAACTCAGTCTTTCTGATACAGTAGAGTTGCCTGTTAAAGAGGGAAACTATAAGGTGGTTTTCAAAAGAAGTTCTACCTTGAAGGTGCTATTGAGCTTACAAAGGTGAGACCAAACCACAAAGAGACTTTCTTTAAAGTGGAAGACTTGCATCTTTTAGTTCCCACAGGCAAGGCTTGACATTAAATAAGTCCAAGAAAAATCCTGCATAGTCCTTCAAGTAAAGAAAGAAAATCAAGAACAATAGGGGACGAAGTCAAAAGATCAATCCTAACCACATTGTGAAGGCTTCTGCCAAGAATAGGCTTTCTATATTGGATGCTAATCCTCAAATGACATTTCAATGTCTTTTTTGAGCCTGTTGCACCACATAGTGTCTTACAAAACTTTTTACATTGGTTAACATGTGTATAGATCATTAGGCAAACAAATTTAAATCTAAGTGCCAAGGTAAGGAAGAGGAGTGGGAGGGGCAGGAGTTTGTGAAAGCATACATAAAGAAGTTGCAGATTATGCTTCTAGAGGAAGAATCAAGGTTTGTGGTTTTACTGTTGCTGACTATAACAGATGTCTGCTTACGTTTTAGTGAAACAGGAATTTTTCTGGATCCTGGTTTTAATCTCTTATTCCTGTTTGTATGAATGTGGGTGTTTTCAGGACATCCCTGGACAGTTATTAAACCACTGACCAGTGGAGGCTCTGCTACAGATGGATTTAATTCAAGACTGGTGCTATTATATTAATGGGTTTAATTTAAACAGGACTAGCCTTGCTGGCCAAATTACTGCCATTTAAATCAATTGGCTTAGGGGAAAAACAGCCCGACCATAGCCATTAGCCTTCAATTTATTACTGTATCAGTTTTAAACTGGATAAGGCATATTGCTCAGTGTATGTCCTCCTGTCCTTTGGTGCTGCTTCCTCTCTGCACCACACAGTAATAAAAGACCTACAGGGCAAAGAAAAAAAAAAGGAAGAAAATCTGAAACATCACATTAATTTAAAGTCAGTGTTTCATGAGCAAAGACCAGGTATCTCGTGAAAGAGACTCTCCATAGGATCCAATACTTGCCTTTGATGTCACCTCATTAAATTGAGATTCAAATGATCTAACAGATGTATTAGTTTAAAAAGACATTTTACTGCATTTTTTTAAGATATAAAAAAGTTGCAATGTCTTTTTTTTAACACATTTCAACCTGATTCAAATAGAAAAGCAAAAGGGAAGAAAATGCTTTAGATGTGCTCTTTTGATTTTTTCCAATCTTGCCTGAATAAAATGGAATGGGAGATCAAGAACACTCAATTAATTTCAACACTGGGTGTCAGAGGGAAAAGGAGGGGGGGAATATTATAGATGCACAACACTTAACAAATGCATAGATTGAAAGAAGAAAATATGGGGGGGAGAGAGATAAAAAACCATGTCTATATTTTATTGCACTCAGTAAGCTTTTCACTTGTATTTATAGCTGCAATTATATCTCAATGAGGTTTGTCTACAGTGTTGGCTTCACGCTAATTTTCCCCCTCACTGCATTCTTGGAATAGCCTCGGACTGTTTATGAACCAGACATATTGACCTCATTTACAGCTAGCAGTTTAAATCCATAATTTTTCCACCCACAATCCCTCTTTGACATTCTGGCAATGTGGCCGGCTCACTGAGACTGAACTAAAAGTCTCACACTTCATTGAACACCATTATGCGGCTTTATGCTTATAAGCCTGTTTCCCTCAGCTGCCTTTCAGCTTTGCTGGAGATCCGTTCGGCCACAGGCCGGCAGTGATTAACTGGAAGAATCCAATAAATCAGCCTGTCAGCCAGCAGGCTCTCCTCACAGAGTCTACAAATCGACATTTGGATTTGCACTCTCTTTTTCCTCCCCCTTTACTCTCCTTCCTTCCCTTGCCTGCCTCCCTTTCCCTCCTTCCCTCGCCTGTCTCTCTGCCTCTCTTTACTCAGCCCCCGTCCTCATCTCCCCCTCGTCCATCACACACCCTTCCTGAGGGCAGCAGGTTTCCCCTTTTCTCCCCACTAAAAGATGAGCTTGAAAGAAGGCTATTATTAGCATGGCTGGACCTTGCAAACAGTCCTTTGGTGAAACAAGTTGTTTTTGAATTGCATGCTATGCCAGTGCCCCTCTATTTCCACATTTCATTTAAATTCCATCCCCCCCCCACCCCCCCCACCCCCCCCCCCACACATCTCATTAAATCTTGCTGTTCCCCTAGCATCAGACAGAGAGAAATGGAGGTGATTGAGAGGGAGAGCAGATTGACTTTCTTGCACTGGCTTTCTCATCTGCTGTTAAAACAATAGACATAGAGCAAGCACAGGAAAACAGAGGTGTCTGCCACTGAGCACAAGAGCAATGGTTCTCCAAGCTCTGTGTGACCTGACCCTTTTTGCGGCTTTTATATTAGAAAACTATAATTACGTCCTCGGCTTGTTTGTTCATGTGGGTTCTTTTTCCTTTGATTTCAGGTCTTTAGTAAGTGCTGCACTGGCAGCCAGCCCACCTGCTTCCCCAATGGCATGCTTGTGGACATGCTTCCAGGTGTCTCTGTCTGTCCACTGCTGTTCCACAGGGATCTCAATTGCCCCGTCTCTCTCCCCCACTTTGGATTGTGGTTCTGAGATAAGGAAACCTGGACCCCAAGCACCTCCTTTTTTATGGGCTCTGAATGCTCCAGCATGCTCTTGGGCTTCATTTTGGGCAGTGTTGGACTCTCCTCCATTGGTATACCAATTGGGGGCCACCCTGTTCTTTCATCAAGAATTACATCTGCTCCCTGAGCACAAACATTTTCTTGGCATCTGGAGGTCAAACAAAGCACTGCCTAGCAGCTGAGGGGAAGGACACCATCACAGAGTCTGAAATCTCCTGGGACAGCCTCAGTGGGAGCTCTTCCTTGCCACCACAGCACTGGTGCATCCAGCATGTGTGGCACAGAGGTGAAAGACCTGGGCTGGAGAGGATGTGTTGCCTTCCACTAGCCAAGCTATTGCTGTCTGTGACAGGTGGTGACATTCTGGATATGTCTGCCGTCTCTCCAAATGTTCCCAGAAAAGAGAGAGAAAGCTGGACAGACCTGTCTATCTCATCTTTGGATGAAATTAAAATATTAAACCCCAAACATTTGGGGTTCTCAAATTCACACTAAAGAATTTGCAAAATCTTGAAGGCTTATTTCTTCTCTCCCTGTCTTCTGGGTAAGGGTGTCCACCTTGTCCTACCAACTTTTGCCATTCACAAGCCCTATTCTGAGGAACCAAGAACACACCATTGATACTAATACACACGACTGTAAACCCTAATACAGCAAAGGCAGGGCAACTGGGAGCTCTGCCTGCCCCATTATCCATGGGTGTGCTGGCCCTCTTAATCCAGCAATACCTTTGATTAAAAATGCCATTTGGATATATGGGAAGAATCAGTATCAGTAAAATTAATTGAGACTTGAATATGAGAGATGCATGCAGGTCTGAAAATACTAAGTTTACAGGAGGTAGGAGGGTTTGGTAGCTCATAATTTCAACCCCACTATGAAGACAGTATATTGTGGGATGTAGGCAGGCAGAATTTTCATGTGGTGTTTAACTGGTGGGTCCTTCTCACTTCCTTTCTCCTTAAATAGCAGCCACAGTAACTTTTTCATCAAAACCCACTACTATAATAATTTTCTTTTGTCTTCCACGGTTTCATTGGAATGGTGACTATCTCTCTCTTTTCATTTACATTGCACTGCTTTATTAAAAATAGATGAAAAAAAGCATGTGAGATATCTTGCTTCAGGTCAGAAGATAATTCTATTTAGATCTCAACAACCCAAACATATAAAAGGAAAGAAAATGGCATTTTCACTGAAGTACAGTACATTGTTATTTCCCCTATTTACAAAAACCCCTGTATATTCTTTGCCAATAATAGATAAAAAGTAAAAAAATGTAGCTGCCATGAAATCTGTCTTTTTAAGAATATGTTTATACTGCATACAATTTCTTGCTATGCTTACTAACCATTTAACTAGCCACACTCCAGACCTTGATGAGATACTGTAGTGATGTATTTTTGAAATTCATTATAGACAAAAGGCCTTTCTGAAATTTGCTTTCTTTCTGTTTTCTCCTACTCTCATGCTATTTGAAAGAATAAATCTGAGCTGACAATTTACTTTCTCAAAATTATTCTATGTGCCTCTGACTTCATCCTCCATGAATTAAAAAAAACTCATTTTGCCTTTATAAATATATCAGGTCTCTCCCTGATTTTATTTGTTCTTTGACCTCTCCTATTTTATATTTATTTCTCTCACAGGAAAATATTAGGCCAAATTTTCAGATTCTGAAAATGCTTTTGAATCAATTTCTGTTATTGCATGAAATTTTAGAATAATAATTTATGAGTTTTCCTTCTTTATAAAAATTGTACCATAAAATTACTTCTAAAATATTTTTGTTAGTAAACTTCTATAATTCTAAAGTTCCATAAAATTCTTAACAACCAACGTAGTAAAAAACCAGTAGGTTTTGAGAAATGAAAATAAAAACCATTCAAAATTTCATTTTTATTCTCTATCTTAAATTAATTTTTAATTTTCAATAAGCCCTAATTTTTAAATGCCTCTATCTTTGTTTGCTTAGTTATTAGATTCCTGAATGACACTGAATTTTAAATTATTTATTTTGGGTTGATGTCAATGTGTTTGTTCTAACTCCTGTAGACTAATTTTAGTTGCACCCTTCTCTCTTAAGCTCAGTTTATGCTGAGTTTGATATGAAGTAAAATGATATTTCAAGCTCCGGACTCTGAATTAGAAAGAAACTTAATTATTTTACACTTAACATAGAGGTTCTCTTGCACTTCTTAGTGAAGTGCTCTTATAACCAGACCTGTGCCCACCCTACTAAATTAATAATACTTTAATAGGGTGAGAGCCCACCCACTCTATTAAAGACACCCTGTGTCTTTAAACAGCCACAGTAGAACACTAGTAACTTTAGTTATCTTTCTACCCTTATTTCACTTGTTGAAGTGGGGGATCCTTGTAATACTTATATAGAATATATGGTGAGCGAGGTATATATTTACATATTACCACCTTGGTTGATGAGGACTTGAGAAAAGCAGTTCCAAGAGATTTTTTGGCTAGGCTGAAGGAAATTAGACAGAAGGAAGATTGTGTAGAATGTACTGGAGAAATGAAAGCTGCCTTCCTAGAATGAGAGCATAGAAGAATATCCAAACCTACTCTAAATCCTTACTAGCCATGGTCTGGGATTCCTACTCCTCATGCCCTTGATGCAACAGTTGATCTTCTGGAGATCCTGTTTGGTCAAGATCTGCTTGCTGTGTCTGGGCAACATCCAGAGAGCTGTGTACAGCTGAGGCCACCCAGCTGTGTGTCCAAGGAAATTAAGCATTTGTGCCTGGGGCAGAGGTGGACAGAAGAAGCTGTGGGTTATTTATTCCCCTCAATTGATAGTAAAATACTGGTTTGCCTCTCTTGGAAACCAGGATTGCTCAGGAGTGACCATGCCTTCAGTATTTTTTTGGTGTTTGCAGCATTACTTGGCACTGCCTGCCCCAGGACCTGGCAGAGGTTAGAAAGAAGTCAAGCTGCCAGAAACCTGTCCCTGCTAAGAGCAAGGAATTCTGTTTGTACCCCCTATTGTGCTCCTAGTCTCTCTGCTGCTTAAACAGTGTGCAAGAAGATATTTCTGAGTATTGGGATGTACGTATTTAGGCAGTTTAAAATCTATCAAATACAATAAAACTGATTAATTAATAGTGGCCACTTTGCACTACTGGTCCTGGAAACATCTGCCCTAGAGTGTCTACTACCTTGCAGTCTAAAAAGAGGAGTTCCTAACCAAATGGATATTTCTATGCTTAAAATGATGGAATTCAGTCTGATCCATGTCCACCTTGAATCATTATTCCAAATGGCAGTATGGTATTTCTTTTTTAATACTGACTTCTATTATTGATTGCTTTTCGTGACTCAATCAACAAATACACTTTAATCCTGGGTGTCCTTTCAAGCTATATCTGGTGGGTCTAAGTTGCATCTAAATATAATATTAAGGGAGAAACTGATTGACTTTTTAACTATGCTAGCTTTATTATTTCTGCATTATTTTAGCATCAAACTGAACAGTTTCCAGCAGCTGCTGCTAAATTTGCAAGGCTTCAGAAGCTGCTAAACATTCTACTGTAGCTTAGATGGGAAAGGTAAACCATTGCTTGATTTATTTTCTTTTTCCTGTATAGTAGAATGCCTTCAAGTTATCTCATTAAGACTGTATTTCACAGCTATGATGTTGCCACTTCCCTGCAGGCCACAATAACTTTGATCAGAGATACAGCCTGAAAAATAGACGCTGGAAGCTGAATCCCAGGGAGGCACGATAGCATGTGTTCTTGGTCCCTTTTCCTGATCAGAAGCTAACTAGTCTGTACCCTGTCCTCTGTTGCAGTAAGAATTATCCCTTTTTTTACCATGTGCACAGTCCCAGCACTTCAACTCAGACTTGTTGCTGCTCTGTCTCCTTCACTGGCCATGTTCTGGCAGTCTTGGCAGGAGCAGTAGCACAAGGGTAGCAGAAGAGGCAGCATTTCAGGAGTCACTCTGACAGGGTGACAATGACAGAAAGTGAAGTGCTGCGGGTTCACAGCAGCGGACGTAATAGCTGAGAACACCAAGTGCAGCCTGTAAATAGGGAAGGGCATGGCCCAAGCACCCTTGTCTCCTGTTTGACTCTTGGTGCCTGCTCAGAAAAAGAGTTGCCTGCTTTTTCCTCTGCTGAGGCCTATAAAGGGTGTGTGTTCTTGCCCATATCATGCCCATATTCATGACAAATTGAACGCAAATTCTTGTAAGTCTAAGCATATAATTTTGGGAAATAGATGGGCTGCTGGGAGGCCACAGCTTATCTTTTAATTTTCATAACTCTCAAATAGTCTGATTGGAGCACATGTAAAATCTGAATACAGAGTCATGTATAGCAGGTTTTTTAATTGCTAAAGTGAAGTACTTTCAATTCCTGGCCTCTGCTGCTGATATTAGAAAACCAGTAATAGGTCTATACTTAACCACTTAATTATACAGAGGCATAATCATAAAATGTGTCACTACTACGTAAAAAATATTCTGCCTGCAAAACTTTTATAGAGACATCCACAGAAATATGAACAGTATTGCATTCTCACAAACATAATTTTCAGAAGTGACAGAAAAAACACAGCTTTCTTCCTCGTGGGGACTATCCCAGTAAAACTGGTTTTGTTCTAAGCTGAAAAGCAGAAAAAGAATCTTTCTAGAACAGAGTATTACCTAGGAAATATCAAGAATTAATGTAAGAAGATAAGTAAGAAGTAAGAAGTGAAACCTTCATCACTCTTCAATGGAATAGTGTATGTTTTCTAATGGGAAAAAGACTGATTTGACACAATTAGTTTCTGTCATTTGAAATTTAACTTGATTTTGTAATGAGGTGAGATTTAACAGTTTAGTTTTTTATCTCCATTTGCACTCAGACATTCCATAAATAAACAAAATTCCCTTCTTATTTTTGCAGAAACCAACCCAATAAATCATACATGGTTAGCTGTTTGAATACCATTAAAGTATTACTTTTTAAGGTACCTATCCTCCGTCTCATATCACCTAGAAGAAAAGCAGATTGTGGTGGGGAGTATTGTGAGGAAAAATTACCTTCATTATCTGTGCACAAAATTGCACCCTCTTTGACCTTTATGAAGGGGCAGGCAAGATCCAGTCCAGACAGGGAGTGTGGACAACTAAACAATAAAATTCATATTAACAGCTTTAAAAAATAATAATACCTGTGCTACCACATGATTAATTTATGTTTGTTTGTGCACAGCTTTAGGAGCTGATAAGGCTAGACACATGTGGGTGTAAAGCTCACTGAAATGGGCTGAGAAAACCTGAGAGATACCTCATTTTGATTACTAAGTAGTATTAGACAGAAAGAAATGATAGGAAACAAGATGAACTAATTCTTCTGTTAGGATCACCCCTAGAATTCCTTCTCTCCTCCAGCCCAAGGTGTTCCCCATGACTGGGCTCTCCTTGAAAGAGTGATCAAGGGGCCATATTGATCAAAATAAACTGAATTACCTATGACATAACGTATGTATTCACAGCAAGATATGCATAAATGGAAGGAAAAAAATTAGTAATTCTAAGCATCATGGTGATGATGAGACACCTGCAGGATAATCATCCAAATCAAATATTTGTCTCAGCTTCTTCAGATGATCTATCTCTTCCTGCAGCCGCTGAATGTCAGTGGTGCAAAGCGTGTGCTGAAAGGCAAGGCTGCCAGCTTGACAAAGGCAGGAATCCTTTTCCCACATGCAGCAGTAAAGCTCTCCTTCCTTCTCACTATCATGCTTTGTCCCCAGTAGCAGCCTGAATGTTGAAGGGAACCAACAGTATTGCATTGCACAGAAAAAAGAGAACATAATTTACTCAATGTTTGGCCACAAAACTTCCACACTGAGCCAGTTATACTCATAATAAATTTGTAGCAACTATTTTTCTTCAGCTATACAATACTTCATATAAAGGATATTGGCTTCCTGTGGCTTTCAGCGCATACCATATGTGGTATTTTGTCTCAGATAGAAAACTTCATGTCTTGTGAAGAACTGCTTAGTATTTTTAAAATCTTATTCAAGGAAAGACTAGCTTGAAGGCAGGCCAAATACAGAATAATGTGCTTATTTTCCTCAGGTATCTGGGAAAATAATTAAGTTGGTATTTTTCCCCCATAATTCACTGAAGGGGCATATTCATTTGACTGGGAATTTCAACAGAGTCTAGGAGAGATAGCTATCTTCCAAAAATTAAGGGAAATGCTAGATGGTCTTGAAATCAGACATTTAAAGAATGTTTCCAGGTGTGGCCTCAGTGCTGCCCTTTGCACCAGAGTCATGGAGGTACATACACTAAAAGCAACTAATTCTTTTTTCTAAAAAAAAAGTTGAATTGGCACCTTTTGTGTTGACAAACATTGCCGTACTGGAGGAAACATTTACGTGCAATTGTGGATGCTGCCAAAATCCATTTGGTGTTCACAGGAATGCCTGCTGTCAGATATCATCAAGTAAAATTGCTGAATCAATATCTAAATCTGTTTCCTTTCTGCTTCTAATGCTGTGGCCAATTTCCATGGTTGTGATGGCCACTCTTCACTTTCTCAGCAAAGATTTTGTGTGGCTTTCTGGGATCACAGAAATAATGACCTGGAGTATGTGTAAATAAGAGATATTTATACATCCTATGGGGTGTGCCTGCTTTTTTTACCCTCCTGAGAAGAAACATATCCAGAAATCACATCATACATGTGGGCAGAGCTTTCAAAATCTTTTAGATTCCTGAGTAATTACGGAGGCTCAGGTGACCATGAAAGTGAGTAGTAATTGCACTTTTATCAATGAAAATATTTCACCTAGAATTTCCAAGTCCAACTTTTTTCTGAAGATTTGAAGCTTTGTGCCTCTGTGTAACTTCACTGTATCAATAACAAAGCATTCTGGGTTTACTCTCTTTTATGAGGGTAGAAACTTATGTGGATAAAAACTTAAGTACTCTGAAATATAGGCAATGAGTACATTAGTCATCTTATCGTCTACCTCCCTATATTTAATTGCTTCTCCTGTGATTTAATTGAGGACCATAGGAAAAAAAATTTGAACTAACAGACATTAACTCTCTTCTTTCCTCCCTCCATCCTGTATTTTGAATCCTGAATATTGCATAAGTATATAAATACGTATATAGTTGTGTATACTGTGGTGATAATTAAGGTTCAGAGAGAGATGGATAATCCAAGTAGCTACTTGGAAACCACTGCTGTTTTGACTGACCCTTGTCTCCAAAACTTCTGAGGTTTCAATTGTTCACATTATGACTTACCTATTGTTTTGTTCTGAGGTTTCAATTCTTCACATTATGGCTTACATTAATGTTCACATTATGGAGTTTTGATAACTCCAATTAACTTGTTTTCTGTAGCAAATATTATATGATAATGCTACACTAATTGTGACTTCCCTCTACGAAAATTTGTGTTTAAGCAGCATAATTCAGCCAAGTTGTTCCAATTTCATGTACTTCTTTCAAAGTAAAGTGAAAATAAAAGGACCTGACAGAAGGAAGGCATGTTCATGCTCATATTTAGCTTACTTAGAAGTTTTTTTGCCCATTGATAACACATTGCTACCCTAGAGAATGGGACAGAGATGGTTTGCTAAAGATGTTCATATTCCTCTTAGGTTAAGCACCTCACTCATATAACCTATATATGATATGGATTACACATGGCTTTTTTCTCCCCCTTTCCCCCCCCAAACTGATGAAGTAGTGGCATAAATTCCAAAGATCCTGTTTCTTCTTCTTTAGCTATAAAGCTGGCAGAAAAATAAAATCCGTGTGTTGGAGTTTTTTCTCTATGCATATCATAAGCCTAGAGATAGATCAGAAGACATTATAAATATGAGTTAGAGTGAATGTGACAACAGCCTACAGCCACACTTCCTTGGGCTGTAATCTCGTTAAATCTTGCTAGCTAAGCAGTCAGACATTTCCTGATACTTAAGTGGAAGGACTCAGGTGTATTTAGTAGGAGTGACTGCGCTGATTTCGGTTGTTGATGTGGAGCTAATGGGTCACTGCTGATGGTATTATCGCTGTCTGTGGCTTCTAAATATGCTATTAGAAGATGTGTCAAACTGAATTGTGAAACTTGAATGGAAAATCTCATTGCATAAGAAGCACTTTAAATATTATATCTCAACATAACTACATAACTTTAGCAGTAATTTCACTCAGATTGATTATTCAATGGAACAGTTAATACTTTGTCCCTTTTTTTTGTGACATGCTCACATTTTTTGAGGGAACTGTTCTTCAGTTTGTGGGACCAATGGTTTGAGATTTGAGAGTGAATTTTTCTTTGAGTCATAGTAAAATGCCTATCCCTCATCTTTTCTTCCCAGACACTGAACATGAGAATTCAAATATGGCAATAAAGTAGATAATGAGAAAAAAAAAATCTGTATATGTAGACAGGAACTAAGAGAATTATGAAAATTAATTTTACATGAGATCTGCAAATGAAATTTCATTGCTAATACTGATCAGTGTCGTCTTTGGAATTCTAATGTGTCCCATCCCCAAGTCTGAAAGTGTTTCCCTCATTTTGCTCATGTTCTTTCCATAAAAATCTGAAATGCTGCTTTCTTAGAAATAATCCAGAACAATTTCAGCTATGACTTTCAACTCAGTTCTTAAGCTTAGTTATTGTTTAATCAGTGATTTCTCTAGAAAAGATAATAGAGTTATCTGAATATATCCACCTTTATTTGCTGTTGGCTTGGGGGATTTTCACCCTTTCTGTTCATGTCAAGAACTTTTAACTGGGCACCTGACTGCTGGAAAATCTGGGAATGGTTTACACTGCAAAATATTGCTCAACATATTTTAGTAGTCCATAAATGCAGGTGTGTAAGAACTTAGCTGCAGGTGATGCAATGGTACACACTCAAGGTGATAGATTTAAACGACCTTTAAGATGTAAAGAAAATCTAATCTAAAGATCCAGCAAGGTAACATATTTATTGCTTTGTTCAAAACAACAGCAATAACAAACCTTTGTATTAATTGATTTTAATCATTGTGTCTCCTAAGGCCAGGGTGAATTATTTATTCATGTTCTATATACAGACATTTCTTGTAGACATATAGACATCACCTTTGAACTTTATGTGTGTACATTAAGTTTTAATACTCTTCAAATTGAATTTGTTATCTTTATGATTTTTAACTTTTAGTATTCCTACTACATCTGGTATAATTTTAAAGCTTCCATCTTGCACTATAAGACAACTAGACCATAAGAACAAGCCTTTAAATATTTCTTTGACTATGTCATTTTAATTAATATACAAAATTATGTTTTTACATAAGACAGGTGACAAAAAGTAGACTTTTTTTGTTAATTTCTCATTTTGTTAATTTTCTGGCTGGCAGATTTGCTTTTCTAAAGACTAAAGTTTAGATGAGAATGTATTAGAAAAGAGTTTGGAAGCTAGACTAGAAGAGCTTTTCACAGTTGCCACCACATCCTGGTGTTTTTAGCTCTGCTATGTGAATCTGTGGCAATGTAATTGAGAAGGTAGATTACTGCCTTAATTTCATGTCTTGGGTTTCACTTCAAGTCAGGCATTTGAGTAGTCTTTGTTTTAGCTTTTGTCTGCTTCAGGTAGTCCATATCTTGGTAATCCATAGGAAAAAAAACCACCTTAGGAATGTTCATATTCACACTTCATTTAATGCCTTGTTTTTACCAAGTGATTCACACCAAATAAGCCAAAATTTTATACTCACCTACTCCTTAAAAAGCTAAAATGACGACATTTTTGCACTTCTATAATATCATATATATAAAGAGAGAGAGAGAAAAAATAAAGTTTCTTTCAGGAAACAAACTTTTCCTGATTCAGAATTAAATATATTAATTTATAAGAGGTAAAGCAAGGTGCCATTTCAGTGATTTTAAAACTCCAAAGGTGGAAGTAGACTAAATTGGTGCACTACAAAGAACTGGACATATTTTTATGTTGAATTCAACCACTGGCAAGAGAAATGTTTCTTCCCTGATTGTTTGTACCAGACTGCTGAATAATAGCTGGGGAATCCCAGTGATCTGTTCATCCATTTGATTGAACTTCCTGAAACTATCTAAAAGCCTTTACCTCCATACTTCTCTCTGTGAAATCTTCAAAATTTGAAAAGCCTGTAAAAGAGGAACATCTTTTTATTGTCAGTCCTTTGCTGACAGCTTTATACCATAGAGCAGTCATGTTCACTCTTCTTCCCTCTCCAGTGTCATATTGAATACTTTTCCTAAGCATTCTTATTTGGCAGTATTCAGCCTGGCTGCTTAAGGGTCAAATACAATGGCACTGTTTTGATAGTTGCTTGTGAGAAAACAAATAGCAAAAATATTCACATTTCTTTGAACAAAAGATATTTGCTTCTCTAGTGCACTTTAGCAAAAAACCACTGAGAGATTTTTAATCATTGGGTTTCCAAACTTTTGAACCCCAAATCTTCAGGAAAACCACTTGAAACAAGATGGATGGCCTGTAGCTCTGTAAAGGCTGTCTGGGAATGGTTTTGAGCCTTGTGTAGAACAAACACTCTGTGAGGTCTTCAGAGTGAAGAACTTCTCAGTGTGGCAGGAAGGGAGGAACAGTGTATGGAGAGCCTGCAATGATACTCTGCTAAAGTGTCTGCCATGAATCTCAGAATCATGTCCGTGCAGAGCTATGTGAACCTGAGAAAACTGAATCGATGAACAAACTCAGTATCTCCCTAATCACCAACTATATCTAATGCTTCTTGCGTGTAGTTCAAGAACTATGCAAGATAGATCAACCAAGAATTAGTGACCTCCAAAACTGAAAAAAATAGAACTAGAGACATTTTGTGAAAAAAGTAGCTGAAAATACCAGGGAATAAGAAAACCCCAAAGATGAAGGCATTGAGCATTTTTTCCTCTGCAGATCTGGATTCTTTCCTTAGGCTACGATACGAATAGAAATTAATACAGTGACCTTTCCCAAGGGTTTTATTCACAGCTGAGTAGGACTGTCTATATTGACCTCAGTGACAACCTGGCTTGGATTTCTAGTCTCATTTGGACTATTTCATGTTTCAAACCGTGTGATATAATTTGCTATATTTGAAAATTACTGCTTCACAGCCATCCAGGAATAGAATTATAGGGAGAAAGGGAGTTCAGCTTCTGAAAACATGAGCAGCATTACAGTAATGTTTATTCAGCACTAGAGAAATTAAACATTTTTTACAATAATTCCTGTCTAACTTGTTCCGCTGAGTATCATATAAAGACTTTTTCTGTCATAAGTCTTTTAATGAACATGAATTATAAAATTACTTGAGATTTACTCTCTTGGAACTTTTTTATCATTGATTTAAAGAATCAAAGGCATCAAGGAGATGGATATATAAAGTACAAAGACTATAAAATATATAGAAACAAATCTATAGCCACAAACACAGAACTGGCTGTTCTAATGTTATGTTTCCCTTCCAACCCCACATAAAGAAAGTGCTGCGCTGTCTCCATTTTGCACAAAAGTGAACTTTCTCATATTGCAGGTCAATGCCAAAGATTCCTAAATATGCAAAATTATCTGTTCCAGACTTCACTCCTGCAGTCTTATTTTCACTGTTATGCTAATGGTGCTGCATTTGCTCTGTATAACACAGATATCTGGGGGGGGGGGGGTATGCTAATGGTGCTGCATTTGCTCTGTATAACACGGATATCTGGGGGGGGGGGGGGGGGGTTTGTCTCAAATTGCAAGGTCTTCCTTTTCTTTTAACTTCCATATTGATGTTTCTAAGGTTTTTGTGCCATTTTGCTGTTGTGTTCTGGGTCAAATTTTTCTTGTTTTCTGTGTAACATGTCATCCCACATCAGCAATACAAAGTTTACCTTCAACTAAAATAAGTAGCACTAAGTCATAAGGTATAGTCTCGCAAGAACTTAGATTTTCATTTAGGACAAAATAAAATAAAAACCTCTGGGGGTGCAATGAAAAGCTTAGATATTCTTCTGCTGCTTTTCCTTCTTTTTCTTGCATCTTTGTGTTCAAAATGCAAAGTCATTATTTTCTCTCATTGACTGATCACAGAGAAATATGTACTGGAAGTAAGAAGGGGAGGAAGAAGAGAGCTTGCCTTAAGAAAGATATTTCCTCTGCATTTGAAGTATCCCAGAATCAGAATGAGAGTCATCCAGCCTAGGCAGAGAGAGCAGCAACAAGCCAAGTTTGATGCCTGTCCCTGCTTATCCTTTCCTGACCTGTTTCTACCCCTAAGAAATGTTAAGCTGCATGTGAAGCAGAAAGAGGTCTTGAAGGGTCTAGCCAATAAACCCTTTCCTGTTTGCAGCAATGAGAGTAGAGGGAGACAGGTACAATTGGCCTGAACCAGCTTTAAATCAGTAACTGGTTTTGTTGTTTTTTTTTCCTTTTCACAATGATTAGCATTAATAAGAATAACAATAAAAATGTTCTGCTCTAAAGTGGCTTTGGTGGTTGATTTGTACTCACTCATCTTTTAGTTTCCTAGACACTTAAGAGGCTTAAAGCCCTTGAAAAGCAATATTTAAGAACTTGACCATTGACTTTCTTTCCACATTTCCCTTCTTTCCAGTCCTCAAAAAAATGTTTTAAAAACAAAGCTCTCCAGGTAGCCTTGTTCTCTGTGTGGCACCCTCTCTATATTTTCACTGTGTTACTGATGCATTCATCTCTACCAATTGCCTCCCAGAGGATTCCAGCTCTGTGACTTCAAAACTTGGATGTGGTCTAAATTTCCCAGTGAAAATCCAGAGTACCAAAGTATTTTGATCCCATTTTTAGAGCTTCTCTTCCTGATTGTTGCCAGACTTACAGATTCTGTTGAAGAGACAGCAGGGACAGGGTTCTGGAGTTACCAGGAGATGTACTGTCTCCTCTTGGTCGGCAGAATGCTGTAGATGCTGAACTTTGACTTTCAACAAGAGCTTCCTTGACTATCTCTTCCCTGGTTAGAAGTTCTATCTAAATGACAGTCAATCCCTTAGCTCTGTGTTTTCTTATCATCTTCTCACAACTACACCAGACCAGCCAGCACACCCAGGCAATTTTTTCCAGTGAACAATTTTCATCTGGGTTTTGGAGAGGTAGTAAACCAAGGGAAGAGAAAGGCAAGTTCAAAGACAGTTTCAGAAACTGCTCTTCTGAGTGATGTTGGTAATTGCCACCTTGGCAACCTGAATGGTACAATTCCATCTTCCTTTCACACTGCTCACCCAGTTGTAGTGGCTTACATCCTTACAGTGTATGCTTATCCCTCCTTCTGTACCCAGTAACTTACACTCAATTTTTTCACTGTACTAGTGCAAACATCCTAATAATGTCAGGCTATAGAATGGTTATATATATGAATAACTGACTGAGATCATGCAGCAGATACTGAGGAAATGAATTTGAGAACACTGGAAAAATTAAGAAACCAAAAGATAGGAGCATTGATAAAGGAATAACGAGGCAAACAAACTCTTCCTATACTGTGTATACATCTTCCAGCTTTATGGGGTTTTTAAAGTTCTTTTCCTCTGATGAAATAACACTTAATTTGAGATGTAAATGTACGTTTTTCAACTTAGATGCTTGACTATATTGGCTTAGTGCATGGACTGGTCATCAATAACTCACAGTGGTTAATGCACACATTGCTGACATCTTTTTCTTCCATGTCTTTTGTCATTTGGTTGCTCTAGTCAGTTTTTCAGCATTTGTGGATAAAATACCTGAAAAGGTCAGTTGTGGGTCAAAGATGCTTGGCTGGCTCTATATAAGCCACTCTGATAGTAAGGAGAATATACCCAAGTTCAACCAATCTGTCCTGTGTACTTGTCACTAGCTCAGGAATCTGTGTTCCACAACCAGCTGTCACTAATTTTCTTATATCGTTTACATCCTCCTTATTGTTCCCTATGATTTATATATATGTTCTATCTCATACTTCTGTTAATTTAGACACTTTTTCTGAACTTTAGTGTCTGACTGTTTACTCAGGATAAACGAAAATTGACAATATAGATGTGAAAAACCTCCTCTGTTTTAAAGAGCATTGCATCTCTACATTCACCTAATCACAGTTCCTTGGTCCCTAGTTGATTAAGAACTTGTCCACAGAATGGTTTTCACGTTCATATGTCAGATGGACCCCACAGTTGACTAAATATGAGTGTGTGCATTATTTTGAACTGTCCCCTTGGGATATAACCATCACAGACACAAGAGTTACCATCCAATTATCCTCTCCATTCCTCTCCCTTCTTTCACAAGGCTCTATTTACACTATTTTTAAGGGAGACAAAAAAACGATTTTTTTTAATAATTAAAAAAAAAATTAAAATTAAAAAGGAAAGCACAATGCCATAGCATCACTTTATTCTGTCCCCTGTAAATTTCTGTAGTCAATATTGGATGTTAAAAAGGTCATTAAAGCACCTTAGTAGAGAGAGAGCAAATAGGCTTCTAGAAAATTAAGTAAGCCTAAGCCTAAAAACCTGAAGAGATGTCCTGAACTCTTATCTAGTGTTACTTTTGGGGAAAAAAAGTCACTGTATAACCTAGTATCTGCTTGTTTTTTGAAATGAATAAGCAGTTTCTCCACCCTTTGCTGAGAACAAAGTAAATGCAAACGGTGACAATCTTTTGTAAATTTCACAGGTATTATCCATGTTTGTGGTGCTTAATTTGGGACAGAATTAGGAATATTGTAGGATTTTTGTTACATCTTACTTTATGAAAAAAGGAGCCTTGAACTTACTACATCAAACACTTGCTGGATTACAGGAATGTACTTGCCTCTCAATCCAGCCAAATGGATAAAAATGCAGTCAGCAAGGAAACAGGTCCATAAAGAAAGAAGAATATCAGGTTTTCAGCTCAAAGTTCCTTAAGCACAAACAGCAGAGCTGAACCTAGAAATAAGAAGCTGTCCTGCTTGTCCCTGAGAGCACGAGCTAATCCTAACACTTTATTTCTGAACATCCTTTAAAACCTGGCAGAACAAATGAAAGCAATAACTAACAAGACCTTCTGTAGGTCTAATTTCAGGAGGCAGTTTGTAGTCTTATTTCTAAAGCTTACATTGTAAGATGCTTTGCATCTGATCTACAACATTTTATTTATCTCTTGGTCAAGCTTTGATGGAATTTCTTATTTTCTGCTGTCCTGTTCTAGCAACTGTCCACAAAAATCATGTCAGACTCCTGTCTCAGTGCTGTCAGAGTTAAATCTGCAATACCTTCCATTATTTATTCTTAATCTACTCCAGCTAGAAATCACTCTCAGTACCTCAGCCCCACTGAAACTCATTATACCAATTACATGATGGCAGCATTTGTCAATTATTTATTCATTATTTCAATGGAGAATTACTCGGTACATGATGATGCATTGTCTTATATGTTAGCAGTAAGAAATAAGTTAGTACTGACATATTTACTATATTCTTTAGCTCATAAGCAATGCTTTTTTTGAGCATTTACACCTCTAAAAAGTTTCATATTGGTTTAGGTGGTATATGTGTTTCATTGTGCATTGTCAATAACTGAATGTGGCTATATGCTTTTTCACATGTTGAAACAATGCAGGCACTTTCCTCATTGTTCTTGGGACCTAGTGGTAACTCTTTGTGTTCACAAGCATTAATCATCCATGATGCTCATACCAATGGCCTATCTTCCCTGTCATTTATCATGGTATAGACTTCCTTTGTGTCCTGTGGGGTGCACTCACCCTTACTCTTGATAGCACCTTCTACAAGGTGAAAGGTGAATGAGACTTTGCACTGCTTTTAGGTTTCCCTCTAATGATGATTCATTTGCCTCGTATATAAAGTGTCAAATATGGCAGTTTATATGCCAGCTGCCTAACTTCCAAGCTGACTTGGAGAAGAACAGATATAGGGAATTACATGACTTTAGATAACATTTTACTGTAACACTGTTGAAATGGAGTATGTGTGGTAAATATATAGAACATGTCCATCTAGCTGGCACACTGTTAGTCCAGCTAACACTTTCTGTGTGAGTGAATTCACCTCATTTTTTATATTTATTGGGTCAGGAGGGAGAGGGTTGGGGGTATTTTTTGGCCCTAATTACTGGTACAAATAAATAAAGGCAAATATATTATTTGTATAGAATAATCCACTACTGTTGACCTAGATTAGTTAAAGACTACACTGAAATTTAAGGGGTGATTGAAATTACTTTAGCTTGTAGCGTGAGACACTGTTGGACTGAATATCTTGTTTACTTGTTTGGACTCTCGGAAGAGAACAACTCTCTTCCAAGCATGGCACTGGATGCTTAAAGCCTCTGCAATATTAGCAGACTGAGACAGCAAGTTTTTCAGACAAAGTCAAAACAAATTCTTTAAAGGTGAGACAAGAAATTATATAGATGACTACAGGTTACATAGAGATGACTAGCATATCATGTTAATGTGATTATTGTATAGAATATTTGCACTTTATGTCAGCAGTTCTGGTGACATGGTCTTCATCAGTGCGATATTTCCCACAACCAAAAAGCTGAAAGCATGTCAGACCAACTGGTTAAATTGTAAAACCAGTGACATTGTATTAATCAACTTTTTTTTAAAAAAAATTTCTTTTTCTTTTCATAGAATTGGACAGTTGTGCAGATCTCGGTTGCAGAGGGTGAGAGGCTGTAAGGACTGGTGCCTGGAAACAGTGTGTGTGTGTGTGTGTGTGTGTGTGTGAGTGT